>WYDI02032925.1:0-102610 GCA_009867235.2 Psittacus erithacus
GCAAGACTGGGGGCTGCTGCCAGCCCTGTTGTGGGTCTGGAGGGGCTCTGTGCAAGACTGGGGGCTGCTGCCAGCCCTGGTGTGAGTCTGGGGGAGCTCTGTGCAAGACTGGGGGCTGCTGCAAGCCCTGGTGTGGGTCTGGGGGGCTTCTGTGCAGGACTGTGGGCTGCAGCAACCCTGGTGCATGGGTCTAGGGGGCTCCATGCAGGACTGTGGGCTGCATCAGCCCTGGCACTGTTATGCTCACTCCAACAGAGCAGGTGAAAGTATCCATGGTTTTGCCAAAGGTAAGTACTTTTTGCTATGCAGAAAGGTTTTGCATGGTTACCGTTGGCTGCAAGTCTAGCTGGTCTGTATCAGATGAGTACTGTCTCTTTTTTTTGAGCGCATATAGGGCTGGGAAATGTGCATTTAAAAATAGTGACGTTTAATAAATATTTTCAGTCAGTTAAAGAAGTGGAAGAGACAACTTTGCATTCTGGACACTTGAGAGAGAACTGAAGAGAAAGGAAATAATCAAAGCCTATTTTAAAGTAATAAATTTAGCTTGAATTAATACTTCTGTTCATGAATTGAGAAATAGCTCTAGGCTGCCTGGAGATGCAGGTGCTTGTCCCACACATCAGTGTAACTATGGTTAGTTAATTTAAGGAAAAAAAAGCAAACTAAGTTTGTGGTCTTTTCAACTGCACTGGAATGAAAATTGGAATTCTGCTCACACAGCCTCTGCGTAACATTTTTCATTGATAAAAGTTTGTCTTTGAACATTTGCTCTTGTAAGAAGGATAAAGAGTCCTGAATAAGTGTTTCTGTCCCTATAATTATCTAAATGCAGGCAGATGTACATATAATCTTGGTTATTAAGTAGTGGCAATTATATATATATATTTTGGCAATCATGATACTTAATGACAGCCCAACCAAGTGAAGATTTGTGTTACAGAAACACAAATAAAAGTGTTTGTTAAGCTAATCCACCTTGGCAGTGATTTAAAATCGAATAGTCTTTATATTTGAATCAAATTTATTGCTGCTAAGAGAGAAATCGTTTTCTTTGCTCTCTCATTTTTGAGTCATTGGCATTCAGTATTAACTGATTGTAGCATAAGTTCAAAGAAGATTTACAGTATAAAGATAAATACTCTTTCCTTATTTGCTGTAGCATCTTCTCACTGCTGTTCATAAAAATAAAAGTCCGTCTCTGACTAGGGAAAATTTAGGAGTTTCTGGTTTACTTGATGGAATTTTATTTTGGTATGGATTAGGTATTCTTTTGATTTACTTTTTGCAACTGCGTAAAGGTTCTTTGGGTTTAGGATGGTTACAGTGTGTGAGCCATTCTCGTTGGTTTCTTTGCGCAGTATCAGAATTTCTTCATGCTCTGTTTTTTTAGACTATTTTTGGATAAAAGGCTGTTTTCTTGGATGTGCGTAATGCTGCTCTGCATTACCTTTGTGACGCAGCCTGTGTGATCAAAGGTACATTTCTAAAGAGTGCTTTGATCTGGTTGATATATCCATAGACTTCTGTGTGCTGCGGATTGTATTTGAAGGATAACTGACGAGGAGATGGTGCAACGCCTGATTTTATGGAAGGGAGATGGCTCCTCTCTGTGGTAGTAAGCGGTATTGGTTTATAGAGAAAGCCACGTCGAAAATTTCCATGTAAGGGAGGCTGCTGTGGAGGGATTGGCAGCGATGATGTCTGCAATTCGAAATGCTTTGCTAGTAGCTGGGGTGATAAAAAAAGAAACAACCACCCTGAATTGGTCTGAAATGTAGTTATGCCAGCTAACAGGGCTTTCCTTGTGAGCCATTGTACAAAATGAGAGATCCCAGTCAGGTCTGGTTCACTGATCTAAAAATTACATTTCCTCACGTAGTAAATTATAAAAATATAGGGAGATAATTCAGCTTTCAGGTGCTGAAGAACTGAATGCTGAATGAAATAACACAGGCTGATGTGCGTCTGTGTCTTTTGCACTGGAAGTTTACTATTCTAGGAGAGTGCATGGCATTTAAGGCATGATATGCATATACATGCAGATAGATATTAGTACCAACCACTTTTTCAATTGAAAGAGTTTTAAATACCTTAAAAATCTGCTGGCCAGGGACTTCCTATGGTAATTCCTGTATTCACTGTATCAACCCCATGGCATCTGAAACTGCATTGAGGATGCTTCAGTTTGCTGCTGTGGTAGGGAATGTTGTTCTTTGGGGTTTTTTATTCCCTGATGCAGATTTTACTCTGAGAGATGGTTAAATCAGAGGCCAAAGTCATGGCTGAAATCACATCTGGTTTCAGGGACCTTAGACTAGAAAGCATCATTTCTGCATTTCCTTACAGTGCCTCATGAAACAGGGTCATCAGATTTAAGTTGTCTGTGATGTTTCAGAATACAGCTGCTCTGTGCAGCACAGGTGACAGCTTCCTTTCCATCATGCCTCATACACCACAGCCCATCTGTGCCATGCAGGACGGGAGTGCACAGTCAGCAAACTACACAGGGCTGGTTTTCATTCCTCTCATTTTAGAAACGAGTGAGATGATGCTCTTTTGAAACGAGTGCATTCTCTTGATGTTTAGAATTAGAAGTCCTATGAAGTCAGACCACTTCTCATCTGGAGGCTTCCTCTTTGCTTCAATTTTATGAGATATTCTACCTAAGAGGAACGGCTGGTATCACGTATCTGTTGTGTATGGTTACCCAGGCAGGTAAGCTTTGTGAGCTGAGAAAGAAGCCATCCGAGTTATGGGAGCACTGTGTAACACAACGCAAAAGAACTCCCAGATGACATATTTGTTTAATCTTTAGAATTTGTGTATTTTTCTTTG
The DNA here is from genome assembly GCA_009867235.2 of Psittacus erithacus. NCBI lineage: Eukaryota > Metazoa > Chordata > Aves > Psittaciformes > Psittacidae > Psittacus > Psittacus erithacus. Next base: position 2,839 of record WYDI02032925.1, read on the forward strand.
AGAAGTAAAAACTAATGCAAAGTTGTTTCAGAACAGCAGAACAGAAATTCTTTTGAAGGGCTTATGTTCACTGCTAAAATATAAAGTTGTATTTCAGCTTCTGGTAAAGGATGCGTAGGGTTTGTCCCAAATTGAAAACAGAATAGAAAGCTTGTTAGCTTCACTGTGTTGGTAAGCTTGAAAAGGTAAATACTGATGGAGAGGAAGAGTATCAAATTGACCTGATAGTAAAAACAGGCATCATGTCTTCAGTGCTAGAGTACCTCTTGTACAGATCTATCCACAGCAGTAACCCAGAAGTTTTTAAGCTTTGTTTTTTCTTTTAGTTCTGAAAATGAATACCTTACTGGGGAGGAACACAAAAAGCTCTCGGGCCGGCTGGCAGGAATTGTTAAATTAAGAAGTTACTTCCAGAACACTTGTATCTCCTCATCTGAGCACCAGAAGCAATTAAATCGTTACCACTGCGCTGCAGAGGACTGCCTGGAATGGAAAAGATTAGATATTTTTCAAGATGTTGAAAGGATCGTGATTCTCGGAAAAAAAACATTTAAGAGTAGTTTATGACTGCTGTAGTTATAAACTCACTGCCGTAAAAGGAATGTGCTGTGTGTTGGCAGGTGACCAAGTCAGGGAAAATGAAAGTGCAGCTCAGCTATTTTAGTGCATCAGATCTGGGAGGAGCAGGAATGGACAGGGGAAAATCCCAAATGACCTATATTTACTCTCCTCTGGGAAGTATTGCCAGTCATAACTATTGGGAAACTGTCTGCAAACGGCAGATGTGAGAGCGCTTGCAAGGCTCAGAGACCTGCTGGTTTCTGCCCTTAGCCAAGAATCTCTTTCATCCCAGACTTGGGGACACCTCACTTGTCTAGTCTCTTCTCCTTGGGGTCTCTCCACAGTTTGTATTGTCTCTGCAGTTCCACTTTGCTCTTACCATTTCATGTTGCCCACAATGCTTGCAGTGTCTTGTCTCTACATTGATGAAATCTTCCATTTTACACCTCTCCCTAAAGACCAAGCCGGAGTCCCTTGAGCAAGGACCCTCTTAACTTTTGTATTACTTAAAAAACTAATTAACTCTCTCCTTCCCTTGTACTCAGTGTAGCACGGGTGTCCTCATCATCCCCACTGTATAAGGCCATGTCCTTTGCTGCTCAGAGGGGACCAGTCCCACTGCTCTGCTGTGTGCAAATGTTAAGTAGTAAAATGAGAATTCAGCCTCACGAGTCTCTCCTCTATGGGAGCAGTTGCAGAACAGGGAGGCATTAATGTGCTTTCCTCCTTACCGCTTTTCGGGAGGGTACAACCTGCAAAATCCCCTTTGTTTTGATTGTCCTCTCACATCTCAGGCCTTTTCAGTTTGGGCTTTAGTTACACCAGCACTCCAGTGTCTTTGTTGCCAAACTGGTCTTTCAGTAGCTGGAGACGGAAGCACTGCAGTGGCCAATTCAGCATACAAAGAGGGGTGGGGATTCCTGTAAGGGATTGTGAGCTTCCCATCTTTGGCAGCTGATGCTAGAGAGAATGTCAGCTCAAATCTGACCATCCTATGATTCCATGATAAATTGGTTATTAAATGAAAATTACATATACCTCTTTGCTCAGATGTAGCATTTGTCTTTTATGAATAATTTTTCTGTCCTGAATAACCATTCTAATGTAAATGGAAACTCACAGACATATGGAGCCCTATCTCATTACGTAGCATATTTTTCTCCTCAACAATCGAAATCAGTGAAATTATCCTGAATTGTGTGCAGGGGTTTCAGACAGGTTTGTTTTTCAAGGTTTTAATGGTTATTTTACTGGAGAGAGAATCCTCCTTTGATGGAGAAGCAATGCCTGGGTAATAAAGCTGCAGCCTTTGCTGCACTCGTAAAAAGGTCTCTGATTCACCTTAATGGGAAACTTAAATGCAGCCTGAGGATGGAATGTGGAGGGTGGTTAGTCCCTAAGGCTTGTCACCATGCATCACAGAGTGGAACCTGTGAGCAGGTGAGAATATACATTCCCACTACTGGGGGAGCAGTGCTTCCGTGCTGTCTGATACTTCCTTATCTTCTTTTCCTGATTTTTATTTTTTTGTCTGATCTCAACCTTTACACTTTTCTTCTTCCCATGTTCATCCAGCTGTTAACATGATGAATATAGAACATACTGAGGTGTCCCAGCTACAATGTGAAAGAGTTACATCAGTAACGTTAATAGAGTGGGCTTTATTACCCCATTTCACAGGAGAAAAGAGGGCTGTGCTGTGGGCATGGTGAAGAAGCTGTAAGAGCACGGGACGACCTCCTTCACCCCTCAAGCATGAGCAGCCACAGCATGTGCCACACTGAATCTGACAGTATCCTGAAGCCAGACTGGTACTGGAAACCCTCTTATTGTGCATTCTTTATTGCAGAAAGGTGTGTGGTTTAGGTTTGAGTTTCTATGATAAATATACTCTGATGCTATGGGAGGGGTTTAAGAAAAAAATCCGGCATAAGTGAATATGTAAAATTCAAGAAAGCCAAGTGTTTTGAACTTCACTGTTCAGGCTCCTCTCTAAGGGTAGTGCTAACTTCAAGTTTAAAGCTTGATGTTTCCTGGTGTTCCACTCAAATGTTATGAGGTATGGCAGTAATTACCTCTTTTATCAGGGCACAATATAAACTTCCTAAAAGTAGACTGGGTTGCTATTCAGTTTGCACATTCCAGCACAAACAGCTAAGCAGAACATGCTTGACTTGAGAATGTTAAAAGTGATGTGGGAATTCAGGTCTAATACTTTTGATTTCTGTGGCTGTAACTGAGAAGCTACTATTGTATGAGGGGGGAAAAAGTACATGCAGACAAGCATGCAAGTTAAACGCTGCAGTACTTTTGTAGAGCCATAAGGCTAACACAATTCGTTTCTTTTAGAATGTTTTATGCCTCTTCAATAAGCTTTTGGGAGGCTTGTATTTACGGATATCTTTGTTTTGCTGCCTGTTGTTAGCTGTTAGTGATTAAAGTAGTTCACTGTCTCAGACAGCGGGCTGTTGCAAGGTATTTTAATAGCAGATCATGAACTTGTGAAGACACCTGGTTTGCATTATCAGTGGACGTATAAGCAAGTGAAAATCCACAGCCTAAAAACCTCTCTTTAAAAGGGAATTTCCAAAGGTTTTGTCAGTTAGCTTTATGATTTTGTGCTGAATGTTTCAAATCCAGTGCAATGCTTTGAGGCATGCAGTTGTCTAAAAATGTAATTATAAAGCACAAATGCATATTCACAGGGTGTATGGGTTTTTTTGACGGCTGAAGGTTGCCTCCTTGTTGTTCTAGCAGGCTGCTGGGAGGCCAAGGCAGAAGGGTTGATTAGCCGAAGTTGTGAAGTGTTTCTGTGTGAGAATACTGTGTGCACTGCAGAGGGTGCTAGTTTTTTGAGATCTTGGATCAGAAGGGATAACTGGAACTCTTCCCTTCTTTTGTCAATGAATAATAACTAGCAGTCCTCATCCCCTCGTGCTGAGCTCCAGTCTCCTGCCACAGCTGTCAGCTTGGTGATGGTTACTGCATCAGACCCTATTAAACTTCTCCTTACAAGCTATTAAATAGTGCCTTTATCCCCACCTTAGCACACACCACAACAGACTTAAGACATTTACCACAAATAGTGAATGAAGTCCCTAAAAACTGCCAAGTGCAGTGGAGAGAGCAGGAGAGACCAATGTCTTTGACGTTAGGAGAGAATGTGTTAAGAGAAAATGACTACGGAGTAAACAATTGTTTAGACACAGCAACCCATGATACACTAAAATAGTTGTTCACGTGGTTCTCTCTAGGCTGCACTTTTTGTTCTGCAGCTTCTGGTGGTTGCTCTGTTCAATCTGCTGAATCTGACTGGCAGCAGCTTTAGATGAGCAAAACCCAAATAAAGTATAAAAAAAGATCCAAAGGCTGGACTAAATGTTTATATTAAGTATTCCACTAAGCTTTATCAGTGAAACATTTGGTTATATTTTGATTTATGTCAAAGTGGATAAATAAATAAAACCTTTGCAAGACAACTGTTTGAGCTTACTGCTGGACTGGAGGAACTTAACAAAACAAATATTGATTAAAATTAAACTGTTAATGTAACACTTGAGCATTGCAGACTCACAGGCCTTCACTGTCTTCTAACTTCTGGTTGTTTGGGTTTCTCCAGTGTGGCAGTATTTTTGCTGTTTGCTTTTTCCAGTGACATAGAAATTCCTGACAAGAACCTGGCTCTCTGGCTAGTGTGTACCTATCTCTAATTGTTTCCTGCCCTCCAAATGGGGCCACAGACTTCGGGGTGGGGGAGGGAAACTGGAAAAAACGTAGAAGCCTCACACTATTAAGGTCTCTTTATTGGGGCAAGGAAAAAAAAGATTGTTCCCTTAAGAATCTCTGTGTGTGTGTGGTTATTTATTTACTTGTGAAGGGCTAAAACTTAACATTTTTCTTCTGAGAGCTGGGATTCTTATGTAATTTTAGGAATTCTGGACCTGAGTTCTCAGGAAAAACACTGACTATGGAAAAACTGAAACCAGTGTTATCAGCTCCTGAGTTTTCAGTGTTTCCCTTACAGCTCTTAAAAGCAAGGTGTAATAATATCAGAATTTCATCTCTCAAGTTATCCGTCCCCCAAAGAAATTTCTTTAGTTGCAGACAGAGACTGAGGAAACATGAGTAATTACGAAGTTCTTAATTTCCAAAGGACAAATTTGGCAGACCCCCTGTGTTATGATTTAACAAATCATATTTATTTGGGGGCTGAACTTGTGATTTCTGAATGTTTTGCAATTGACAATATAGAAGCTCTTGAAAGCTGGCAGTGCTTTAACATATGCCAGCTTTAGGATGTCAGCATCCTAAAATGAAGGCTTTCCTGGAGTTGCAGTGTATATCATTGTAGCAAAAGGCTCCTGGAGCACACTTAATGACATATTTACTGCTATATCTGTACGATCTATAATAATAGGATTTACAAGCTACCTCTGAGTATAGCGTCCATCTTAGGAGAGCTGGGCAGGTGAAAAGATCCATGCTGGCCCACATTGTGCTAGGTTAAAGAGTGCAGTGCAGTGAAGGGGCTCCAAGAGGTCTGGTGACCCTGGAGGGCAACTGTGGAGGAGCCAGCAGTGTGTGGGGCGTTGCAGGCAGTGCAGCAAGCAGCATGTGTTTAAAAAAACCAAACAACAAAGCCAAGGTTTATGGTACCTAAAGGAGACTACAAGGAATCTGTAGAGGGACTTTTTACAAGGGCATGTAGTGATAGGGCAAGGGGGAATGGCTTTAAGCTAGAAGAGAAAGGAGATTAGACATTAGGAAGAAATTCTTTGCTATGAGGGTGGTGAGACGCTGGCACAGGTTGCCCAGAGAAGCTGTAGCTGCCCTATCCTTGGAAGTGTTCAAGCCCAGGTTGGAAGGAGCTCTGAGCAACAAGTTCTAGTGGGAGGTGTCTCTGCCCATGGCAGGCGGGATGGAACTGGATGATCTTTAAGGCCCCTTCCAATCCTAACCATTCTGTGATTCTATAAGTGACATCACCCCTTCCCTGGACTGTGAGTTTTGCTGTGACCTCTGCATGGAGCTTCTCTTCTGCCACAGAAGTGGCATATTGCAGCGCTGTAATAAAGATATGGGGGGTGACAACTCCGCATGGTGGGAGGGCAATGCTGCAGTAGCGCAGTAGCCAATGCTGAAGTGGCTCAGGCATGCAACAGTCATATCAACAGGTTGCTGTCTCCAGGCCACTGGTCCTGGTGGTGGTTATGTGGAGTGCTGTGTGGCATGGATAGGTTCCCTTGGGGCTGAGGCAGGTGCTTCCAGCACCAACATGGGGTCTTGGCTTAACCTGGAAAGGTCTGGGTATGCACAGCACAGAGGTTTAAGCCACACACAATGATGTTTTCAGGATGGTGTTTTCTTCCCATGTTTCTTGTGCCCTGGCTGTTCCCATTTAATCAATCTGAGATGCAAACCCAGTTCTTTAACCTGCTGAAGGCTACGGCCAAGCCTGCATCAGCTGCAGAAAGAGCAGTGGAAAGGTCTTAACCTATCACAAAATGTTACTGTCATTCTCTCTCAGCCTGTTCTGGAGTTGGCAGGCAGGGATGAAGCGCATCCAAACCAAATGTGTTAATTGTGGTGGGTTTGACTTTGCTCTGCCCTTCGCTGATGCTTTACAAGCAGCTCTTACCATGGTCCATAAGCTCCCTGCAGCAGGGGTTTGTTGGCCTGTACCTTGCACCAGGAGGTCCCCTCCTACTTGAAAATACTGGGCACTGCTGTAATGTACAGAGTAAATAGAAAGAGTGATCAAAATGTCAGAAATAAAGGAATAAAATATGTTAACTGCAATAAAGTACGTTCATGAACACTCAGTTCTATTTTATTGGGCTTTCAGGACTTATATATCCTCCGAGTCTTTATGAATACTTGAGACTAAATAGCAACATCTTGGTGAACACTGAAATACTTGCCATTTTCAAGAGGTCAGAATCTATTTTATAATCCTCGGGAATTTCAGGTAATTTCCTTTAGGCTGTTTACAATTGAGGGAGTCACGGTTCTGATGGGGGAGAGCAGGGAAGCGGTGCTGGGCTGGGAGCTTAGTCCTGGACCATGGGGGATTTGTGAGAGGAAGGCGAGGCCATGTGTGCCTCACCTCTGCGCCATGCTCGTCAGGTGCCTGTGTCTGGCCAAGTCGCCAGCCTTCATACAGATGTGTAGCTAGATCATACAGGCAGGGCCAGGGAGGACTCCGCCATGCAGGGACGGGTCTTCGGCACGCTATGGTTATCGGTGCTGCGGGTCTGAAACAGCCGCTTTAGAACACCACACCGCTGGAGCCCCGCGCTGAGGAGACCCCAGCGCGGGCCCTGGCTCAGGGATAATGGCGGCCGGGGCACCATGGGCCGGGCGGTGCCGGGCCGAAGCCGCCAGGCGGCGCCGCTGGGCGGGCCGGCGGAGGGAGCACAGCGCCGCTGCGGGCGGGACCCGGCGCGGCGATGGCGGGGACACGGAACGGGGCGGGCCGCGGTGCAGTGCCCTGTGCGGTGCAGTACCCTGTACGGTGCAGTACCTTGTACGCTGCCCGCCGCCCGGGGTAGGGCGGCCGTAGGGACCCGGCGCTTGTGGCGTGACGCCGCCAGGCCCCTGGTGTGTTTGTATGTCCGGCAGTGTGCGCGGGAGGGGCTCCGTTCCGTTCTTTCTCTTTAAGCAGCTCCGCACTCACTCGTGACAGTGATATGTTTATTCCTGAGTAATGGTTCTCCGGGACTGCCCTTCGTGCAGCGCCCACTTTCCCCCCGCTTTGCCGCCGATCAGCAGCACAGAGATGTTTGGGTTTCGCAGCGAGTTTAGTTTGGATAAGTCAGAGTTGAGGCATGTTAATACAAGCAAGTTTCCGTCAGATACGCTCCGGGCTGGTTCCGTAATAAGCATGGCTGGGCGCTGTGTGCTGCTGCTTCAGGATGACCTGTGGCCAGCTTCCCTTTGGCTGGGGAAGCCCAAGGCAGAGCCCTGCTGTGGGCAGTGCTGGCCTCTGCTCTGAGCCATTGCTGGCCCCTGCCCTGAGGTCCTGCTGGTCTCTGCTCTGAGCCATTGCTGGTTTGTGCCCTGGGCTGCTGCCGGCCCCTGCGCTTGCAACTGCAGGGCCCGTCTCTGGGCATTGCCGGTCCCACATCCCGCGGCTCCTGCGCTGCCGCATGCAAAAAAGACACAGGGCACCTGGGAGGAGACTGGGAATCATACCCTGCTGCTCATTATGCGCCTGGAGCCCAGTCCTGCTCCTACCAGCATCTGTCCGAGCTTCAGTACTGACTTCAGTGGACTGGCTCTGCTCCCCAGTGTCACATAACCTTCTGATGTCACATAACCTTTCGAAGCGAGCTGCAGCTATGAATGGGTGGGCTATAAGGCAGCTGCGTTTCCTCTTTCCCATCGCAGGGTAAATGAAACAATTGGTGTTCATGCATTAAATCCTTCTAAAATAAAATCTCGCGGCTGCCATCTCTCTGTTTGCTATATTTAAACTGGCCGGAAGATTATTTAAATATATGTCATAGACAGTTTACAGTGAGAATTATTTCCTGCCTTTAAAGAAAAACAAAAAAAAGAAGCCATGGGTTTAAGATATCTGGCAAGTTTATTGCAATGAAATGTCACATTCTTCAAACAAGTCATCAAAAGAACAATTTTTAGCAGTGACTGGTTACCAGCATTCACCATTCAGAAATGTTGCAGAGTGTGATTTCGTTGTAAATAAAATAAATAGAAAAAGCCTGCGTGTTTGATCTGCCCAGCATTCCTGGGTGTTCAAAGCAGGATTCTGGCTATCAGGCTGAGGTCCTGAAGTTTCTCACTTAGTGCCTCTGCACTTGTGACCACATAGGTTGCTACTCTGCCTTGCTTTTAATTGGGTGTTTCAAGCAGCCATTTTGAATGCCCCTATAAAAATGCCCCCTTCCTCTCACTTAGCATAGAAGATTGTTTCATTGAATACTACGTAATACATATCAAAATATTGGGAGGTGTCATTGAAAATGGGCTAAACGTACTATGAAAATTGCATTTAGAATTGTGCTTCCATGTGGTGGTCTCATAAAATTGTAAGCGTTGTTTTTTTTCTGTGAATGTATCTTAACATTTTTGATGTTTTAATTTGTTCTCATCTTTTTTTTCTTTTTTTTTTTTTTTTTCTTTTTTCTTCCCTACTCAGCTCTTGCCCCTGTTCTTTGCCTCTGGTTTTGTTGGTGAGGATATCACAGTGATGTCTGCATTCAACCTGCTGCATTTGGTGACAAAGAGCCAGCCAGTGGCCCTGCGAGCCTGTGGGCTTCCCTCAGGTTGAATGGGTGCTGCTTGTGGTGTCATGCGTAATGAAGGCCCTCTTAGGAATGGTGTCTCTGCTGCAGGAAATGATGTGCTATGGGTTGCTCTGGTTTGTTTAAATTTGCCTTTGAACCAGAAGTTTGATTGCCTTTTTTTTTTTTGTGAAAGTCACTGGATTGAGTGACTTTTCATATCAGTGATTTTAGGATGCTTGGAAATGCTGTCTGACTTCCTTGCCCAACATATTCTCTCTTAAATTTTATATGATTTTCCTCATTCTTAGGAAAAACAGTGAAATTAAGCTGAAAATGATTTATTAAATGCAGTTTATATTTTTTAAGATGCACTGAAGAATTTAGCATCTAGATTGTTATTAAATTACAGGGCTGAAAAATATTTTCCAAAATCTTTAGCATTATACATAGTTACACTCCATGTGTCCCTTTTTACATTTTTATTCGAAGTCAAAATATGTTGCGCTGAAAATCATGTGCAAAATGTGCAGGATTTAAAACTGAATTCTTTCATTCCTCTGACAACGTGTTCTTTAGTTATGTGACACTTCTTTAAATAAATCAAGGAAAACACACAGTTTAATGCCCAGATGCAGCTGCACTGGTCATGTAAGGTCCAGGTTCTGCTATTAGGTCTGTGAAGGGTGCCATAGGACCCTATCTCCATGGATTGGTTAAACCATGGAAACCTTGAAGCTCAGTGTTTTGTGTTTCACTTAAACAGCAACAGCATCTCTGAAGTCTGCATGATAATGCCAGCGTACATGGTTCTGTGGGAGAAAATGAAAGCTGCACTGAGCTAATTCTGAACGTTACTAGGAATTTTCTTGACACCCAAATAAGAAAGATACAATACTAGCTGATTAGTATTTGAAGAATCAAAAAAGAACAGGTCCTGGGTGTTTGAACAACACTCGCAACTGGTTCATAAGGGTGCAAAATGTTACAAGCACTTTTTTCCCAGAGCTGGACGTAACAGGCATATGGAGGTGTTGTTTTAAAGATCTTTTCAGTGATAAGACACCAGTTTTCAAGCTGATGGGTTTTCTAAAGTTGATTGCACTTTATTTGAACTAAATCTGAGTCCAATATTTGCAGCATTTGTGTTCTGTTTCCCCCCACATGTGCACAAAACTCCCGTTAACCTAGATAGGAGATGCAAACACATATTGAGGAAGAGAGAGAATAGCCCACATTGTGTCAGCCTGACCTTGGTTTCCTGTTATATTTGCTGCTGAGCCAGATTTAAAATCCTAAAAATATAGGGTAAGCAAATTTCCTTAGTCCTCATTATGCACCTTTTGATGTGTGCTCATACTGCTGGTATCTATCTTAAAATGGAGGCACTCAGTCTTCTGGCCTTTTTGTTCCTGCTCTGAAAAGGAGAAATCGAAGTTGGTCAGCTGGAAACACAGGCCATGGGAGGTTTTGCTGTTGTGTACTTGTTTGCAAAGCACTACGTTAGCTATTTTGTCAAACCATTTTTTCTGGCATAATCCAGTAGTCATATTTTGGAATAAAAAGGTCATAACACTACTGGTTTTTCTTATCCCTTTGATCTATAACTGTCCAAACGTTAATAGATTGAGTGCCACTGACTGGCCGCGTTATATATATATATAAAACATAAATGTATAATATCCCAAACTAGTCTGTTAATAGTGGAATAATATGCAATCACATTTCTCACATATTTTAAGAGTAATCTAAATTCCCCAGATGCTTATAAATTGATGTAGGCTTGCTCTGCCTTTGGTTTTGTTTTTTGCATGTGGTGTATTGAGGGGGGTTGCAAGTAAATGGTATGTAGCATGTATCAAATTAAACATGGGAACGGGATCTAGAGGCAACATCTGCTTAAATGCCATGGTGCACTGGGACTTTAACTTTTGAATATGCAGAAAACACCCCGAGTTTTGTGACTTTTTTATAACATAATATTTTGAGTTAGTACTTTTCCCACCACCCTGTTCTGTGTGAATTGTAACCCTGCAACTACACCACCATGCTATGTGCCCGCTAAGTCAGGAACGGCGTGGGTTTTGGTCGTTTTCTAATTCAGTGGCAAATTCCGTATGGAAGGAGACTTTCTAACTTTCTGGATCCCCTGCCAGCTTGGCATAAGAGAACAAAGCTGTAAATTGGACTAACTGATTTTTCGCAAAAAGTTAAATGAATGAAATAATGTTAGGAAGTATCTTAGAATTGGGATGACCCCCTATCTCTGCTTTAAAACACAATTTTGTGAGCATGTGCGAGTTACCCTGGGTCAGATGTGCTACTGATGTGTTTTTGCTTGCTCTTTTTCTGTTTCTACATTAGCACCAGGAGTGTGGATCTGTTCTTCCAAATTGTATTTGCATTTTTTGTTAATGTTTTGTTTTTTTTTTGAAGTTAGAACTAAACATTTCAGTGTGTACAGTTTGCCCATAACATTTTTTATCGCCAGCATGGTAAATTCAGGACATAAGCAGGCATTTCCCAGTAGATGGCACTAAGCATATGCTGTTTTGCACACCTAGCGCTCTATGAAAAGCTTCCAATTTAGGAGTCATTCATACATAAAGTACACCCTGAGACCTTATGAACATTTACAGGTATTTAAAGAAAACCGTGAGCAGTGGGAAAAATCACATCATTCTGTGCTCGTGCACAAACTACCTTCGCACTGGTTCAAGGTTTCTTCATTGCCAGTGATAATTACAGCTCCATTGTGTCTGTCGTGTATGTAGAAGTGTTGCTCCTTGAGTCCGCTTTATTAGAGTTGAATGCTCTAAATTTCTTTGGAAATGCAGGATGCACTCAGCACCTGCCGGGGTTTAGTTCACAGAAATTACATCTTAAAAAAAAAAAAGCAAACCCAAAAGTACAACAAAACCTCCCGAAACTTTTAATGCGAAAGCTACTTCAGCTGCTTTAGTGCATACCAAGAAGTAACTGATACAAATAATGATTACGCAGATTCCATGTACATATGTTTTCTGTAGCAGACCACCAAGCTATAAAGTAAAAAGATAGCTTATTTATTTTGCTTTTCTGTGTCTTTTAATTATCATGGGTTCTCATTTCTTTAAAAAAATCCTTTATTTCTTTAACACTTTGAATATTGTGCTGCTTACATCACGGTTTTTGCATGAGATAATTTGGCTTTTCCTCTCCTGTAGATCAAGAAAATTATGGTGCTTGTAAAATTAAGGAAAAAGTAATGATGAAGAAATTACAGGGATAGACTTAGAGGGGTTTCTTCTGTGTGGAATAATAAAGTCGTAGATAATATTAAATTGCTGTAAAGTGTTTAATTACTGAAATAACTCCTAGTAGGAAACCATACTTTTCTAGAATTAAACTACAATACATCTGTATGAAGATGGTGCTGGGCATATGGTGTAAGTCTTTATTAAATAAATATCTGTGGTTTCTCATAACTTGTTTTATTAAATCTTTGTTAATTCCACATTTCGATATAATGCATTTTCATAAAATGGAAACAAATAGTGAGCAGAAAATTACTGGGTCTCAAAATTGGGTTTTTAGTAGTAATCTGTTAACATAAAGGATTGCTTTTAGGAGAAGATCTCGCAAACAGTTGCATACATGAGTTATTCATATGCATTTGTCCCTCTGAACTCTCAAACTGCTCATGTCAGTGAAATCATCTGTGTGTGCAGTGTTTGCCAGATCTGGCTTTAACAATGAAAAGTCTAGAAAAGATCTTAGTCTGCTGTGTTCAAAGTTTGGTAGATGCTGTCAAACTTTGTGTGACTTAAGTATGTCTGAACATTTCATATTGTATGTTTCTATGGTCAGAGAGATAATTTCCATAATGTATGTTATAACTCTCTCATAGCTTTCTGTATCGTGTATCACCAAAGATGTAGTATTACAGATGTCTGTTCACATGTCCTTAAAGAAAATAAAAGTAAGACTGATATGTTGTATAGCAAACCCCACCAGCATGGCTATGGTTAAATGCCTGTCAGTGTTTTCATTATAAATCCCTATTTTGGGGGGTTTATATCCTGAACGTAAAAATTTGCTCTGGGTTTAAATATGTCACACAAGGTCTCAGCTGGATGTGTTTGCTCCTCAGAACTGGTTGGGGAGCGAAAACTAAAACTCATTTCTGTGAAGAGAAATTAAAAAAGAGCAAATATCAATTTGGAAAAAAATCAATTTGAAATTTAAAATACAGTCTTACAAATGACCAAGCTTCCTGCCTCCCAGCAGTTGTGAGGAATTTGATAGATGCTTGAGAAGAGTCTTGAAAAAAAGCACTGTGTGAGCACAATAGTAAACAGCATGCGAAGCTGTTCCTGTGTCATTATTGTATGTCTGTGTGTATGTCTGCTTTATAGTCATATGATAGCAGAATGCCATATTATCATCATAGAGCATAATGTTATCGTTTTTGGAATGGCTTGAAAGTGGGTTTTAAAACTTACCTTTGTATATAGCTGCCTTAATGGGAATACATTCAATGTTAGTCTGTATTTACATGTGTATTTTGTACTCAGTCTAAAAATGTTTATTTTGTATTCAGTTTGGGATGTCTTATTTGATACATTTTAGAATGAAATTTATCTGTAGATACCTCATTAGGAGTGATGCTCTTATTGTGCCTGATGCTTGCAAAACTCGGGATTATAAGACCAGAAACCCTTTGTTAGTGTACCCTTTTTGCTTGTACCCTAGGGTTTGTTTCCTGGTTTTGTCCCTTAACTCTTGTTCTGGCAGTTTGCAGTCTCCCTCAATAGACAGAAGGTGCTTGTCCCTGGCTCATCTGAGTGGAGGCTCCTCTGTGACTCTGGCATTAGGTAGCACAGGGGTGATGAGACCTTTCTTGTGCTCCCAGACCCAGCATAGAGCCAGTTTCTTAATATGTTCCCTGATGGATTTCTTAAGGTCGTTTGCATTCCCTTCCTGCTCCCACAAAGGACGCACAGCAAGCCATTTCTACCCGTCTTGCAGGAATGTTTTAATTCTGGGAGCTCATAAATTTCCCATGTTCCATACCTGTGCCCTCTGCGGCTCAGGCTTACTGTGTTTTCTGCTTAGTTGGGTATGGAAAAGATGAATTTCCAGCACTGTGTTCCTGTGTTTTAGTGTTTCCCATGAAAAGCTACTTTTTTAGTTACTAGACTGTCTGTTTGTAACTGGAGGTCTAAGAAGTCCTTTAAGGGCTGCCTTCATTTTTTTTTCCCTCCAATTAAAAACAACCCCTGACTTTGTCCTTTCCCTGAGGAGTACATGGTGAAGGTTGCAGAGAAGAATGTGATGTAAAGGAGAGATGAGAGCACACAAAAAGGAAAATTTTCTATATTGCTAAGCTGAGGGAAAGCAAGCAAGAAAAGGTGCAAGATGGGAAGGCAAACCCTAAAGGCAGTAAAAGTCACTTGGAAAGTGATGGAGGGGATGATCCAAGGGGTCATCTAGGGGATGTTTGAACTTGGAATTTGATGGCACAGTGAATAGGTCTGGAGTGTGGACTGAGAGTCAGGCACCAGAGACACGAACATTACCATAACTTAGCTGTTATTTTAGCCATAGGTTGCTATGGCGCAGATGGTGATTTTGGGGGAAACGAGTAGAGAGGAATTAGTGTCCCAGAGAGGGCTAAGAACCAGACAATGTTTGTTCTTAGTTATAAGCTAAACATGTGTGCCACCCCATGATTTCCTTCCACAGCAGCTGTGTTGGGAAGCGTGCATGGCTGGGGTGCGGAAATGCCCCTGCTCCAGCTGGAGGAGAGGTTATTGTGGGACAGGGGCTGACTGCAGCCTATGTCTGGTGCTGGCAGCTTGGTGCACAGCTGGTGAGAACTTCCTGCTCAATGCTCTGGCTCCGGTCAGGGCGTCCCAAGGAGCGTGAAGCAGTGAGGGACTCAACTGAATCCTCTTTAAGGCCTTTTATAGGGCTTGACCCCATCTTCCTGACCCATTAAGCATGGCTGAGTTTAACAGAAACATAGGGAAGTCTGAAAGGTCCACTAGGGAAAGAACTTGGCAGTTACTAACCTTTTTGGCTGTTTCTTTACCTTTAACCCTGAAACAGGTTGGGAGGGGAGGGGACTACACGCGTTTTCCATGGTGGTCATAGCAGAGCAACAGCTGGCACACAGTGTGTTCCAGCTGTTCCTGTCCTCATGCTGGGTATGTCCCTCAGAGCTTGGAGATGTGGGATGAAAAGGCCACAGAGCAGGCTGTACCTGCTTGAGTCTTCACTAAAAGGGTTCCTGAACAGTTGCAGACAGACCAGGTTTTCCTCGGGGTGAGATTTGGGCTGTTCTGGGGAATTGGAGGAGAAGACCTTCCCTCACCCTGCTCCTTTACTCCACCCCCATCCCAAGTATAGATTGCAGCACCTTAACTCTTGAAACATGGTGCTCATTTCACAGGCTGCTCATCACTGTTGTGAAGGGAGCAGCAGGAGGATTTAGCAACAGCCTGAATGCCACAATAAGCTGGGCACCAGTGTGGTAACTGCTGGCAAATGCTGACTTTTTAGTTGTTTCTGCTGCTGGGTTAAACCTTTATTAAAGCTGTGTGAATAAAATTATTGTGATGTCTTTCTGAAATATTTTAAATGCAAAAGGTAGCATAAAGCACTCTTATTAAATTCAGCTTAATTCTGCTGTTAATAAAATGCCTTCCTGTATGTTGTGCACCCTTTTATTGATTTTGGACAGAAATCTATTGACCAGATACAGAGTGCTCAGCATCCCTGCCTTCCTTGCTTTTAATGTAAACAAATGTAGGGTCTGTGAAAGGTGCTAGGATCCCATCAACAAAACAAAAGTCTCTTTATCTATTATAGGGGAGAGAGGAAGAGAAATCCATGATTATAAATGTTCCCCCCTCCACTGCTGTACCAACAGATCTTGATCTTGTCTTGCCTGGTTTTCATCCAAGAGTAAGGCAAGTAGGTCAGCTGCCCTGTGCACTCTTTATCTTTGGCCATCTTGGCAGAAAGGATAACAAAAGTGGCAGTTTATTAATGTAATGAACATTTGCTCCACTTAATTAAAGGTGCTTCTATTGAACAACCTCTGCTGAGCAACCACATGCTGCCATCCCCATAGAACCAGGGAAGATGACAGCCCCCGGGGTAGCTACCTTCACCTCTACTTGCCAGCACAGGGTGGTGGTATAGTCTTCAGTGGTTATCATTTGTAAAGGTGGTGAGACCAAGGTTGTGGCTTTTATTTCATTCATGTGAGATAACAAAGTAAAGTAAGCATCCCTGGAGAGGACAAACGGGGCTGCTTTTCTGTCCCCTTTCCCACTACACAAAACACTTCAACCTTTTGTTAAATGTTTTTTGTATTGGCAGGGAGGGGAGGCAGCTCCAGATCTCTTTTCCAGGGAATGCTTCTTTGACTTGCATGGCTACCTCAGCCGTGTAACCTGCTGCAAAGATGCTTGAAGACCTGCGGAAACAAGGTAGCCTCCAATCCCATAGATGCTGCCTGTACTGGAACCAATGGGGTCCTAGTTCTGCTTCCTTTGGAAAGAAAATGAGTACACAGAGGAGATGCATGAGTTGGGAGTTCAGAGATTTTGGGGCTTTTGAAGGGTTTTCTTGGTGCTTGAGAAATTTGCTGTCTTGTATGGGAGATCTCTGATGGTCACTCAGACAATATACACTGATGTAAAACATGAGCCATGCTGATGACCAGGTGGCAAAAATAAACGTGACAGTTCTGTTTGCATGGGAAGCCCACAAATTTGCAAAGAAGGGGCTTGCCTTTCCCATGTGGCCATGTGACCCTCCTGGGTGTTAAGTAAATTATTTCTTTTAAAACAGTTAATTTTTGGCTGGTGTTCTTTTAAGATGGAACCTGGCATTTGACCCAAAGTCATAACTGCTGTCCTGGTGCCCGGCTTTTGGATTTTCAGCGCACAATATAATGGCAATG
This sequence comes from Psittacus erithacus, assembly GCA_009867235.2. Taxonomy (NCBI): domain Eukaryota; kingdom Metazoa; phylum Chordata; class Aves; order Psittaciformes; family Psittacidae; genus Psittacus; species Psittacus erithacus. Next base: position 19,603 of record WYDI02032925.1, read on the forward strand.
GTCTTCGCCCCATTACTCCTAATGCTTGCATGAAACTGCAAATGGCATTTCAGCAGCAGGTGGGAGTTAGCTACCTACAGCAAGAAAGCAAAGGAGCCATCCTTCAGAGAAGAAGCACAGATCTGTTTTTCAATGTTTAAAACATCTACAGAGTTTTTCTTTACTGGTGAAGTTTGGATTTTACTTAAACTTGACCTCCCAAGCTTTCAGAGTTCTTTTGCAACATCTGTCCTAGTCAGCAGCATGCTTAGGTAATTTAAAATGGCATGTGATGGGATTCCAAGTTCTATCATGTCAAATACAGGTTTTTTGAACAGTGTTTTCCAGTTTGCAAGCCAATAGAACTGTTTGCATCGATTCACATTTTCAAGACCTGTACTTTTTTAAACTAGATGAGCAGTTCCTGGCTTGTTTGCAGAGAGGACACTGTCATTCTGCTAAGGCTGCAGACTAGAGGCTGCAGAGAACAGGCTAAACAGAAGTAAGTTGTGCATTTGCCTTTTCCTAAGAGAGAGGCAAAACTGTAAACAAGAGGCATAAACTGTGGAAATAAAATTTGAAATAATAAAAATGAGAGATTACCCTTTTAGTAGTACTGAGCGTTAGCGACAGCGTATGTAAGGCTATTTATTTACAGAAATGTATGCAGTTGGTTTTTAACCTTGCAGGATTCCTCTTAACATCAGTTTGAGGTAGTTTACCATTGATGACTAAGGTATGATCCACTCATGAGGGTACAGGCTTTGGGAAGCAGAGAGATCATAGAGTCGTAATAATTTAATATTGATGTACTTCATACATACTTAATAGAAGATGTATACTTAGAGCCTGATCCTGTAATCTGATGTACATTCGTAGACCCTTTTGTAGCTGTTGGAGCTGTGCATGTTCCCAGGGGTTTGCCCATACAGGTCACATTGCAGGATTGGATCTGGGGTGGTGTATGAATAATAAAACGTGCTGGAAGGTCCCTAGAAACCTGCTTGGGTATATTAAAAGAAGTAGTACTGAAAACTAGAAGCCCAATTTATTATATGGCTGTGCTCTGCTGGAACATTTGATCTTGCTGAATTTAATTCAGGAAGTCTTAATGGTATGTGCTCAGTGCATGACTGCAATGTCCATTAATGCCAGTGGAACATAAGCGTACGTAGAAGGAAGAAAATGTATGCTGTGTCTTCCATGCAGCTGAAATGTTGAGTTAATTTCAGTGATAGGAAGCAACAAAACATAAGAGAAATTCATTGGCACAGCTTGAAAGACTATTCGAAGAAGGAAAGCCACCAGGCAAAATTCCACAGTATTTCAGGGTATATCAGGCCCTAATAGCTACCCTCCAGCATGCTGGAGCAGGTGAGGGGCTGAGTGGTGAGGAGTAATGGTCTGCTAACTTGTGTCCATCTGTCTGGATGGATCTCATTGCTAGTTTTCTTGTGATTGCTTACATGGAAGGAAATGGCACATGCCTGTTTTATGAACCACAGATTAGAAAAGGTCAACGGAAAATGGAATTTATATGTGAGGTGAGATGCCTAATGTGTTCATTATCAGGTCAACGCCCAGAAAATACTTTCTGTTCACTTCATTCGTATGGAGGGGGAGCCCAGAGCTGAACTCTGAAATGCCCATAGTCTGCAGGTGAATAGTAAATGGCAGTGTGCATTGTGTTGCTTTCAGAGAAGCCATTCCTAAGCACAGGAATGCTGGGAAGGCTCCAGAAAAGTTTCTGTTGATGTTTGTTTCACCCTCCTCAGCTTTTTGGTTTATGTTTATGCATTTAAGGTTTGTGAGCCTGGCCTTTTCTTTGCAAAGCCTTCCATTGTGCTCCAGGATCTTAAGAGCCTTCAGTAGAGCTGTAATTTCTGGCAAAAGGCTGAAGGCATCAAGTGGAAATGGTGGTGCCTCTTCGTGGAATGCTCTTCGTTGCCTATGCTCTGCTCTTCTAATGAGCACTGACCCCAACGAACGCACCAAGCTGCGCTGATTAGAGAGATTTAATCTGGCCTCGTATCCTGCCGTGGAATGTACAAGGAATTTTGTCTGCTCTTGTAGGTCAGCATTTGCCTCTCCTAACAACAGGATCTAACTGGAGTTAGGAGCATCGCTTTCCTGGGCTCTTCTAAAAGTCATTTCCGAGAGCATCACCTCCAGAAAACAACTGAGATCCAAACCAAAGTCCTAATATAGCTCTGATGAATCCAGACTTTTGTTATTCTCACTGTGTATTTAATTCAGTCTCACCTTGAATGTAATCACACTGATGTCATGCTATTTGTAAAGATGATGGCTTTTTTTTCTTCTGCCCTGGACTGTGTAATTTCCAAGCCAGCTGTGGACCAGCCTGTACACCTGAGTTGCTGAAGAAGTTCGTTGCCTGAATGAGAGCCCTTCCCACAGCCCAAACCTTGTTCCTTCTTTGGGGAGCCAGACTGAGGAAGGTGGCCAGCCTGCACCTCTATTCTCTGCTTTAGTAATGAATTTGACAACAGCTGCATTACTAGTGGCACTTTCTTCCATGTTGGGCATATATTTGTGTAGCTTTATGTTTTCCCCTCCCAAGAGGTAGACAGTTGGACTGAATGTAGCAGTCAGCTCAAATATGCCGTAAAAGAACAGTGGTAAAACTGGAAGCAGCCACTCTTGTACTGCAAGTTTGAGCGCTTTTGTCTCTCTTGTAAGTAATGTTTTTCTTAACTGAAGAGCTGTATTCCTGGGGTCTCATGCAGTAGTTTTTATTGTTCCTTGCATTTTATTGAGGCCTGTGGGTTAGCCCTGTTTCCAGTATCATATTCTTACATCATTTGCTTTACCTCCTTGGCTCTTTGGCAATATTCAAATAGTGTAATCAATTTCCTGAGCCATTTTTTTTGTTGCTAGCAGTTAAATAATAAGTGTAATTAATTGAATAGGGTTGTCCTTGGGTACTGAGGGCTGCACTAAGAGATTTTCTTTATTACTTGTAATGCAACTGTAGCTTTTTGCTGATGTGTACTCTATTACATTACAAACCTGGTGAGTCCTTTGTTGGGGTGGGTTGTAGTTTACCCCAGTGCAGTTTGGCAGAATTCCCCTGTAGACTTAAATACTGTCTGTATTGTAAAACACAGTTATTAAAAACAGTGGTGGAAAAAACCCTTTATAACATGCTTCCTACTTCTGATCCATGTCACGGATCAAGCGGCTTATTGAAATTTTCTTGTGCATATAGGGAGCCTGTTGATAGAACAGCATTACATTTTTAAAATAGGTGAAGAAACTTTCAGAGGGAAAAGAGGGAATACTGGCGTTCTTTAAAGCGTTCAGCATTTTCTCTGACTTTTTCCAATGGGAAGTTAATGCTTTGTTTGCTTTTTTGCAACATCTAAGGAGCAAATAGAATTTAAAAAAGTAATAATTGGTAGATATTTTTATAAGTGAAGAGGTGTTGGTTTGTGAGATTCTTTGCTGCTCTCCAGGCAACTTTTTAATATTGAAATTACAGATGAAAGACTGTCTCTCTAACAGTTTCTTTCTCAGCTGTGCAATGCAACAAAACAATAGCTATTTATATGATGCATATGCCTCCTTTCCCTGTTAGCTATACTTCGAAAGACTTATTAGTCCTAGAGCCCTACACATTTGGAGAATAAAAACCTCCAGCGTTTGACATCTTTAAATAAGCAACCAAATGTTATAAAGAACAAACCTCACTTACAGTTAGGAAACAATATTTACATTTAAGGTTGAAAAGCCAGGATGTAGGAAAATTTTGCTAATTTGGAAGGTGACCTTTAAGTGCACCAAAACCAAATAATTTGTAAGCTATGGCACAGGGCACATTCCTGCAAAATTTGTGTGAATGCTGCTTTAGTAGTTCTTGAAAGACAAACAAAGAGACCTGGAATGAAATCTTTATCCCTCTCCCAAATAAGATTGAAGCTAACAAAGGCATACAGCAGCGCTCTTTCAAAGCTTGCCATTAAAACGAAGGGTCTGCAGCACAGCTAATGAGATGGCTCAGAGTGGAAAACAATCTGTTTTTAAGACTGTTTAGATCAAAAGTAATTTCTAATCTATGAAATAAAGTCGCTTTTCAATACCTTTCTTTCACTAGTAAAGCTTTTTATGTTTGCACTATTTACTTCAATCAGATGTTTTCAATTTTACTTTTTTCTTCCTGAAAATACTTCCTAGGGTTAGTCGGTAGTGACCAACAGCATTATTCTTTTTCTTTCTCCCCTCTTCACCCACCCCCACACATTAGAAAAATGAGAAAAGAAGAGGGGGAGGAAGAAAGAAACATCTTTTCTTAAATGATTTGCAAGCATCTGTGCTTTAAGCTACTTTTTATGAACGCTCCTTAGTAATGACTCAAGGTAAAAAAGCAGAAAAGCATCCAATGTTAGGAAATTGCAATCCAATACCATGTAATTTAAACCTGCCATTGCCTCTCCTGTACTAAATGACATACAGATGGGTAGCTCTGTTCCCTCTACTTTGGGAACACAATTGGTCTTTTTATGAGTGTATATGCATTGCTAGCAAAAAATATTTCTGTCAGGACTGTTTATTTCTAATTGTATCATGTTTTAATTAATGTCACAATTAGAGCTTTTTCCTTGCTGTATTTTGTCAGCTAATTTTTGCAGGCGATTATCAAAGTTACTTGAATATGTGGCAATTTCTGTTCCTACTTTGGGGGTTTTCATTCTCAAAAGCAGCTTTATTGTTATTTTTTCTTTCCTGATGTGATGTGAAATTTTGCACTGCACAAATAATTTTTTACAGTAATCCTTATGTACTCCTGTGATTTTCTGTGTGAACTAAACAAAGCATGAGATTTTCAGAGGGGGGGAACTTCAGTGGCAACCCTAATTTTTACAAGTTTATTGTTGAACCTTGTACTGCTTTGTGCATAAAGAAATTGCTCCTCAGGGCTCCCGTTTTAGTGCTTCAGCAGTGAAAAAATACAATGGTTAACGTTATGAAGTGAAAAGATGAGGATGCAACTACAAATTAAATCAACCTGATTGGAATTCTAATGATTCAGAATTGGTTTTTGGCTACTTTAAAATGTAACGGAATTGTTGGTTGTTATGGCTGCACATCATATGCCCATTACCATTAGTCTCCAATATAGATGTCTTGCAAAGAACCTTTCAGCTGAAGTTAGTTTCTGTTTCGCAGATTTTTTTCTCTTTTTTATAATGGTTGGAAAAATGTTACTTTCTTGTGAATGATTTTGTGTGCGCAACCATTCAGTGTATAACACGGCGAAGGGCTTTGGCTGTAGCACGTTGTCACTGCTCCAGTGGAATCACCTGGCACTCAAACAAAATTCTTTTTTAAACTTGGATTTGAAGAAATAATCAGCTGCAGTTCAGCTGAGCCATTCTTCGTGCATTAGGGACCGGTCTGGTCATTGACAAGTGAATGCAGAAGCTATGCTGTGGCCGTCTGCCAAAGCAATTATTCAGGATTTAAGCTAAAAAGGCTCCTTCTCCCATATCCTCTCCCTTTGCAGGGTCATGTAGGGATAAAAAGGACTGTAAGGTGGTCTTTTCCCAGGAGGAGCTGAGGAAGCGGCTGACACCCTTGCAGTACCATGTCACTCAGGAGAAGGGGACTGAAAGGTAAGGCAGGATGAAGGAAACACAGTCCTCAAAGCACAGGCATCTTTCTGTTCTCCGCCTCCTCTTCCTGGTGCTTCTTCACCTTCCCCACCAAGTTTTTGGCTTTGTTATTTTTTTTCACCCTGGGATTTCTGCACTTGTTTACTAACCCCTACAAATTAACACCACTGCAAAGACAAGCATCTGCAGCATGGGGGCCAAGGCCAGGGGTCTTGTGTGACTTTCTGTTTTAATGAACACTGCATGTCTTATAAAGTCACCAGGCTCATGTTTAGAGTCTGTTTTTAGTTTACTACGAAATGTGTGGAAGTAATAGCAGTTTAGATACCCTTTTTTTTGGAAGACATCGCAGTAAGCAGAACCACGAGGGAAATGGCCCCATGCCAGGAGGCTGGAGGTTTGAAGGTGGCCATTGTAAGTATAGACGTTTTGGCTGCAGAAAGAAGGTAGCATAATTTAGTTCTTTTCCACCCCACTCCAATTTCTTTTTGAAGCACATGTGGAGAAGGTATTTATTGGCTCATTTGTGGTTGGAATGTCAAAAATTTTCAATAACTGCCCTCACATGGCTTTAGTCGCTGGAAGCCAGCCCTGAGTCCTGGAGGAGAAAAAAAGACAGACTCGCTTCCAAGGCTGTTTTTAGTGAATAAAGTCTCTCTCTCAGCTGATTCCAGCATGAAGGTAACTTGCCAAGGCCTAGCCATTTTTTTGTTGTCTAATTTATACCACTGAGCTTGGCATAAGGCCCTGGCTTTACCTCTGCTCCAAACGTACTAATGATGTAACTGCTTGTTTTCATTCATGACCTGAAAGGGCTCTCCACCGCACATGGGGTCCCAGTTAACCAGCAGCACTCTTCCCGACAGCACGTACTGAATCTGCTGGGAAAGGGGGAGCAGTGGGTTGGTGTTCCCCCTTTCCACCCTGGCCCCCTTCATCTGCCACAGCCTCTGAGGGGCAGAGGGATGCTGGCTTCTACCGGGAGCCTGCCTCCCCCCACCGCGGCCCTCCTCGCTGTGTGTACGAGACCAACAACGTGATTTAATGCACACAAACAATTGAAGATTAGGTCATTCTTAAAAATCCTGTTTATAAAAAAAAATTGGACCTCATAAAAAGGGTGAAAGGATAATAAAAACAAGCTGCTGAGCACATAGGCTTTTTGTTGGGCGAGTGCAGCTGATTCGTATTAGATGAATGACCTCCTAGCCTTTTAGATTGTTAACTTAGAAAAATATTCCCTTAAAGCTGTAATATTGCTTTTCAACTAAAAATATAAGGCGTGCGCAGCTTGGACTCGTGGAGCAATTATTGTATTTTCAGCTACAATGCCCTGGCAGCCCATCGCAGCCTCACCCAGCACCAGGTCAGCACTGGGCGCTTCACACCTCTTCCACCCCAGCAGCCAAGCCCACCGCTGTGGGCACGCTCCCCAGGCAGACCCAGAGCCCGTCCTAGGCAGGCTCAGCCGCGTGTCAGACATCCTTGTTTACACAAAGTTACGCTTGCCAAACACGGGAAGAGTCTAGATTTTCCCTTTTTGTTGTTGTTGAGAACCGTGGGGCAGCTTGCTTCCTCTTGCATGGTACGTAACACCTGAGGCACGCTAATGAGGACATTCCCCTTTTCCTGTGCCTGCTTTATTTGCTGCCTTTAATAAAAAGCAACTGCCAACTTTTAAATCGTGGTTTGCTCTTTTTTCCTTTTTTTTTTTCTGTAACGTTTTCCTTAAATCTTGGCTAATTTAATAATTAACCCCCCCAAAATTCCTGAATTCGTTTTTAAAATGTAGTGTTGTTGTTTTCCCAGTGCCTTTGAGGGGGAGTACACACATCATAAAGCTCAAGGAATATACAAATGTGTTGTTTGTGGGACTCCTTTATTCAAGTGAGTATGCTAAATATAGCTTTGAGATTTCTGTCTCTTAGTTTATGTGCTGTGTTCTTGTGTGATTTTGTTCGTATTCCAGTACTTAGGTAATTGTATAAAATCATTTCAGTCATTCAAATTGATAAGGGGTACAAAAGAAGAAATGTAAATAATAATGCTATAGTAAAATTAGTCTTATAGTAAAGATTTGGTAAATATTTAGTAACTAAATAATTTACAAAATAAGATATAAGATAACCTTCAGATAAAATAGGTGATTTGACAGAAAAAAAGTAATAATTCTTTTTTTTTATTTCTCATATGCAGCCATGCCAAGTAATTGTAACGCTGTCTTTCACTGCGCTGACAGATACTGAGTTTTAGCTGTTAGCATTACTCATAGTGAGCTTTAAGATCTGTGTCCCAGATGGCCATGTTGCATCCATGCTACAGCATTGTATCTGATAATGGAGAAAAAAGTAGATTTTTTTGGGGGAATCCGAGCAGTTAAGAAAATAAAAGTCAGGAAAACTGCATTACTTACTGAATTTTCTTCCATCCCTATTATCACACATGGAGAGCTGGTTTAGGGATTCAATTAAGGACTAAGAAAGAAATTGCATTGCATGAAAAATGCTCCTTAGAAGTACGGTGGGAATTATGGCCCTAAATTTGGTGCTAGAAGCAGTGCTGATTGAATTCTCTCAATCACTGCATTGTTCAGCAAGGGTTCAATTGTGTATGTCTGTTTTTATTATTATTTCTGGCTGCTTGTGTTCATTCTGATGAAGAATTTCAGGGGTTTGCTTGGGTTTTTTCCCTCATTTCACACTGACTCAGTCCATCTCACTTGAAGAGGTTCCTTTACAGCAGCATGAAGCAGGATGGTCAGGATAGCGCTAACAATATAGGAAGTTGGGTCAGTAATAGGTTATAAAGGAAGGTAAAACTGACGTAGCTCTAGAATCACCAGATGTGACAGTAATAGTTGTTCTCAAGACTCTGTCTGCAAAGATGAAAGAAGCAGTTCATCTCTGTTAGGTTTGATTTCTGTTAGGAGGATTACCTGCAGAAACTTAAGTAATAATGTAAATCTTTTGAGCTGGAAAACTGATGTTTGTGAACTCAGCCAAGGCAATATTCTCATGTCATGTGTTACTGTGGTGCTTGGCTTGGCGGTACAAGGTGGGGATCTAAAGTCCCCATAGCGTGTTTTTCTACTCTGCCATTTAGACGTTCCCCTGCTTACTATAGCTAAATCTTTATAGGGGAAATCCTGGCTCTGTTGAAGCAAATTCAAATTTGACAAATAAATACAATGGAGCAAGGATTTCACCTTCTGTCTTTAAGACTGGCTTCTTTTTTATCATGTGCTGGAGAAAGAGTAGGGTTTTTTCATTGGGGTGAGATTTGGACAGCAGTAGTTCACATAAGTGAATGTGAACCAGTTTCCAGTTGCTTTCTCAATCTATTTAATATGAGAAAGACCTGCAATATGAGACTTACCTGTGATTATCTGAAGTGCACAGTATGCTTTGGCATAGTCTTGACTTTTTTGAGTTAATGAGTTGGATTTTCTATGTGAAATGAGCTATATGGAAATGTCCCTGTTTTCTGATTCTCTTGGAGACTCCCCATGGATTTTATGGGAGGAGAGAGAGGGAAAGAGGGAAGTTGGCTTTTATTTTTAATAAATCCCAGGCCAATGGGCACCTGAAAAAAACATCTGGCTGATGTGTCCCAAGGCTGGACTGGCCTGAGCCCATTCTCCCCAAAGTCTTTGCGTGGCTCTTGCCACCTCTGGTCTACATCAAATTCAGCCAGCTGTTCCGAAGTGGCTGGCAAAGGTGAGAAAGAATGGAGAGGCCAAGAGGGGTCTGTCTTCTTTTGTTTTAATGACCCCAAAATATCAGTATATAATGTCTTCCTCAAATAGGGAAGATACATTCCTGTATCTTGGTGACCAGTTCAACCAGCTAAAAAAGTGAGAAGGAAACATAGATAAGAGAATGCCAAATGTATACTGTCTACTACATTTTCCCAACAGAATGTAAATCACCAAAGTATTTTCTGAAGAGTGAGGTGGTAGTGCAATACAGAGAAATACCATTGCCCCGTTTAAAATGCAGGGTGGTTTTATGGTAGCATTTCTTTTCTTTTTTTTAATTTGCAGATAGTAATCTGAAACTTCCATTTGTTTTTCATTGGGTGTCCATTAATTTTTTTCCTTTGTGTCATTGTAATCTATAAATATATATATTTGGACTATGGACCTGTCAGTATAACTGGGAAAGAGTCTGGAGCTTCAGCAGTAATATTAACAAACTTCAACTTTTAACATTTCTGATTTACGTTGTTTCATTACCATGTGACACATGAGGTCAGGGAACACATGAATTTTATGCTCCAAATGAAAGACCTGGGTTTTGGTACATCTCTAAAACAAAACTCTGTCTCTGTCACAAGAAAGATAAAAGAAACAATTAGGAATTTAACATCTCTTCATCTACCTAGTGTTATGTACTACTTGTACTAGTGTTATGGGAAACCTCCCAAGCTTTATGGAGAGCATGCTTTAACTTTTTCCACAAAGGTGCCTCACACATAAAATCCATAATCATGCCTTTGAATCTAATTGCTCCATCTCTGAACTTTCATGCCAGACAGTCTCCCACGTCCAGGTACAGCTGCCTATAGAAAGCAATAAATGAGGGAGACAATAAACTAATCTCAAGGACCTCCTTTTCTTCAAGCCAACCCATATGTGGTTTTGTGTTATGCTTACTCCAACCTAACTGCAAGCTTAAGCTAAAATCATCAGCCCTGTTTCCCCCGCCTTTCTCTATGGTGTTTTTTCATGGCTTCCCTGTCACTGGACCTCACCTGGTGCAGCTGGAGCATGTCACAGTGCAGCACACTCATCTGATAGAAAACTAATCAGCCAAAGAAAAAAACCCTCATGCTTATCAGTTATACCTGCTCATGTTATTACTTTTTGAGCCACATTTATCATGGGAGGAAGGTTGTGTGTTTCAGTATCAGTTCACAGGGAGCCACCTACACCACTCCAATCCTCAGCGTTTTCTAAGGTCTGTATGTATTTGCAGGATGGTACCTACTTCCATTTTCCAAGGTATTTTGGTGTACACTATGGAAAAGTACCATTCTGTCCATAGCCACAGCAAGAGCAAGTTAGAAGGGACCCAAGTGGAATCCACAGCTCGCACTATTGCCATACAAGAGGAGCTCTTTAGTGTTTAATAAACCACGGTCATGTCCTTTACCATATGCAGGACTGTGTGAGAAAGATGTGGTATGGATGGGACCTGGGAAGCCTGGGAGAATGATTTCCGTTTAAAAAAAAAAGAAATATTATTGTTGTGTCAGTTTCCAGTTTTTAGGGCCTAGGAATAAATTGCCAAGTCTTCATAAATCACCCAATGCTGCCTTTATTGCTTCCTGGAAGGAATTCTTGGTAATGGCATTGGCTCTTCTGAACATGCACTCGGAGAAACAGCAACACCCTTATTCATGTCACGTTTTCATTTGATTTTCATTGAACTGTGTCAGGTCTCTTCCTCGTCTCTGTGACATCCAAAAGCAAAACATGAGAAAAGCAAAGTGTGACAGGGCAATATTGCAGTGCCATTAGCATTGTACCACTCTTAACTTCACAACACAAGGGAGAATTTCAGTCATCGGGCTAGATCTGTACAAAGAATTTCCTTGCCCCAGCAATAAGTGCTTAATTAATGGTCTTTATGCTTTCTTTATATCCTCTGAGCAGGCCAAATGACAAATCAGCACTGGCTATCTGGCTAGGATATCCCATATGAAGTAACTGCTGTAGTGTCTCTAATGAGATCTGATAGAACTACTTGAGCAACTTCATCAGCCCTGGCTGGCTCTCATTTCCTCACAAAACTTAATCAACTGATCTACTCCTAATCAACTCATGGGTAGTGTTTAATATCCTCTAACTGGCAGCTTCTTGGCTAGTGATGAACGTTCGTTTCACTACCTTCATATAAGCAATGTAGTCTGGCAAGATTCTTACATTAAGGATTAGGAATGCAAGAGCAAGTTTGGAAAACAAAAAACACTTAATCTCATTTTTCTCCTCAGTCCATGAGCCACCTGGTCTTGTTTCTTCAGTAGATCAGCTCTATTGTGCTCAGCTGGTTGCCTCCCACAACTGCAGTAATGCACAGTCTGAATTACTGCAGGCTGAGGCCGCTGGATAAGGCTGCCAGCTACAAGCCAAAAGAACAGCAAACCTGCGGTTTCCTGTTGCTTGTGTTCTCTGGATAATAGCACCTCTGGCAGTTGAAAACAGGGACAGGAATATGAGGGATCTCGTATCCCTTTTGCTAGGCAGAGGACATTTCAATGAGTATCCTTTCCAAAAGGCAAATATGGATGTAGATTTCCTAGGAGAAATGTGCTAGGAATCAAAAAAAAAAGAATGAAAAAGGGGTTTGAAATTAAACATTTTAAATATTTTAAGGTCTCATTGAGGCAAGCCTGCAAAATCGCTTTGATTTACCTATTGCTGAGCGCAGCTCAATTGCAAATCCTCATTCAGTGTACTTCGAAATAAGAAGAAATGCATGCAAAGAATTCCATAATGCCAGAGAGACATATAGTTAACTCCACTGATTTTGTTCAGAATTTCATTGCTCTATTTCACTGTAAAATCTTAATGAATTCTTTGTAAACTTTTAAGTCTGATTGTAATTTCACCTGTTTGAAGTTCACTGCTTTTTATTGACTGTTCATCAGTCACCCTGCTTGGAAGAACTAATTTTCAGCAGGTCTTAACCTACGTTATGCTTCACTCTGTGTATGTACCCTACATGTTCAGGTAGGGTGGATTGTTATGGCTTACAACTGCAGAAGCTGCAGATTTCTTTATTTACCTGTTTATAATTCTCACATGAAAATAAACTCTGAGACAGAACTCACCCAGAAACATGATGTTAAAATGCTCCTTTTGAGTTTGGCTTTTCATCAGTATGCAAACAGAAATTGTCACAGCACCCATCAACATGGAATCAGTCTTTTTTCCGTCGTCTTGGAAAGCAAGATTAAAAACGTATCTTTAACAAGGCTTCCTAAGGATGCTTGCAGCATCATGCTGTCTGTGTGTCAGTCCTTTCCTAATAAGAAAACTGTATGATTTAATCTTTTTGCCAGTTTCAGCCAAATTTGGCAGGGGAGTAGCTATTAGACCTCAGAGATATTATGTTCTTCAAACTTTCATGAAATTCTTGCGCATTCAAACCCTCTCTGAGGAGAGACCTGAGCAAGAGTTCAACTATATTATTAGATTATAACAGATAATATTATTGTAAATAATATATATGTTACTGTATTATAACATAGAATCCACATGAGGGTGGAAGGGGGAGACGTATTATGCATGTCCAGCTCTGGGAAGTACCTGAGAGTAGTTTTGCCACCTTAGACACTACAGGGTCTGTCCTGTGGCCAGAACGAGCAGCAAGCCAGGCTTTGCTCCTGCTGCCCGAGGAACTAGTTGATTCTTAACGCCTGGGGGGCTTCTCAAATTCCCTGATGGTGCGGGTCTCATAAATTCCTAGGTAGTTACATCAGGGATTAATTTTTACGTTGGAATACTGCTGTGTTTTTCTTTCTGGAAGCTTGCCTCGTTCTTTGGAACTCAGGCTCATGGGTAAGATCAGTGACTGCTTCCAAGTAATGGTTTGCATTTTCAGAAGGGCTGTGTCCATGCCTGTAAATAAAATGGACAAAAGTCTGTTCTCCAGCCCTAGGGCAAGTGACAAGACATGGCTTGTGTTTGTTAGCCTAAATTCCTCTCCTCTGAAACAGAGTGGCCTGGTTCATCCTGGTTGTGGTAGGCAATGGTGCCTGGCACGAGCATCCCCTGCAGCTTGGCCAGGACTTGTCTAGGAGAGTGCTAGTTCTCATGAACATGATACAGGCCAACACGGTGTCCAGGCACGTGTTCACAACTGACCATTTCTGTCCTGGCATTCTTTAGCTTGCTGGCAATGATGTAGCCAAGGACACTGGTATTCCAGTGTGGTATTTTCTGTACTATTGGAGGCAAACAGGAAAGAGAGAGGAATGGTATTATTCAGCTCAGTCACCTGGGCCAGGACATCGGTTGGTATGGGCTGCATCAGAAGCCTGCTAGATCCCTGTTTTTTCAGCAAACTGCCCATGCCAATGCGGAATAAAGTTCGTTCTTTCAAAATGAAGCTGTACCAGAGCTGCACCTATAATCGTTGCATCTGTAACAGATCTTTATTCAATTAGGGTCCTTTTCAGAGGGGAGGGGTATTCTGACTGTCTGCCCCTACCAATGTTGTGTTTAGCATACTTGAAGCAAAACCTTGCAAAGGAACAGCATGGTATAAACTGCTAATGCAAAGGTGTAAGAAAGCCAAGAGGAGTCAATGACCCTTCAGTGTTCAAACGAAAGGTTTAGAATTGCAGAGGGTTCATCAGGTGCTTTCTGAGAGAGCTGCGGGGCTTTCAAAGGCTATTCCCAGTGTTGGGCTTCAGCAAAACCCGTTAAAGTTTTCATCAAGACGGGTGAAAGAAAAAGGCAGTTGTAACGCAACAGTAGAGGTTCTGTAGTAAATCCTCTTTCACCTCCCCCTGCCAAAAGCCTGTTTTAATGGCAAACAGCAAACCTGTGTTACCTTCAGTTGCAGTGTGTCATGCTATAGTATGTGGCCCTGAGCGACTGCAGTTCAGTCATACTTTGGAAGGCAGTAGCTCAAAATCCACACTTTAGGAACACATGCTGAGTATCATTACTCAGTTCCTCTTTCTTTCTCAGTACTTGGCAATCTGAGCATCTGATTTACGGTGCCTTTCAAAAGGAGCAGATAGAAATCCTGCACCTCTTTGCACTACAGATAAAATGACCATCATGAGTTTTATTGTTTGTGTTTGTTTTCATTATTTCTAGGATCTTTAAAAGTATTGCGGCACCTTGTCCTTAGCTAAACCTTTCCAGTAGCTCACTATTGTCTTGCATATTGTGTGTTGTTGACTGAGCTACTCGGCATTTGCATTGCCATGTGTTGCATATATTTGAGCCATATCACAGTTGGAAAGCACTTTATAAATACCCTCTTGCTCTCTTCATGCATATAGATTTCTTTACAAAGATATTTATGAGTGATTCCCTGACTTTCAGAGTACTCCTGTGTGGCAAAAGTAGAGAAAATACGCACAAAGCTATTCTGTGCTTGTGGTTGTTTTTTTCCCCTTCTGGGTGTGTAAAAGGCAGTTTGTACGGTCAATGCCTGCCTCTGTAAGGGGAATGCTGACTGGTAGGATGCTTAGGTTGGCTATCAGAGTATGTACAATGATAATAAATAAATAAATATATATGTATATATAAAGAAGTTTTCCTTCTAGTTACAGTAGTTCTAGAAGAATAAAGAAGTCAGAGTGAATATTTTTGTGTGTAGCAGAACATCCCTTTGGGACACTTTCAGCATTTATTTTTAACCTGTTGGCCATTTTTTTGTCGCCTATTTTTAACGTCTATGTGCAGCTAGTGTCTGATACCTTTGTCTAGTGTGCTGTCAAGAAAAGTACGTAGATACTGGTAGGTCTAGGGGAAAAGTCCTGGTTGACTGAAATTGCTGAAAGCTTTGTCATTCCTTCAAGTACGCAAGGTGACTGTATTCTTGCAGAGTGCTTCTCTCACATCTGCTACTTGTTGCTTATTTGCAGTGCCAAAGACATTTCATTATTTTCCTCCCTTTTTTCTGTGCCCTCCTGAGATCTCTGACAATCCTTGTAATGCTGTGTCCTAAGTTTTGCATTGTTTTCCCAAGGTGATATGGTGACCATAAAGTAGTGACCCTCCCCTCTCGATGGCTTCTGATGCTACCTCTCATGTTGTGTTTTCTTTCATAGCTATTCCTCTGTTGCTAGACAAAGTTCTATTCATTTATCACCCCATATCAGCTTTCTGATTTGTGTCCAGTAATTTGTGACTGTTTGGAGCTTTGGTACTCATTACAGTGCTCAGTGACCCTGGTGACCCTCCTCCTCATGTACTCACTGCAACGTTGGCCTCTGGGCCAGCTTCTTGACGCCGCAGGTTGCAGTGCTTATGGCCATGTCAAACCATGCAGGCTGAGGACCAGGGTCTTTGTCCAACTTACACCAAGTATCAGGAATTTAAGCAGCAAGAAGTTGATGGTGCAGATAAACAGAAGCTGAGGGTAAGATTCATATGTTGGCTCTGACCATGTAGGTCATGAGATGCTGCTGATAACAGTGATGAGCATGAGAGAATAGTCTAGACAGTCCTCTAGATTGCAGCTTAAGGAGAATATTGTAAATACAATGCTGAGTTTTACCTGGAACTCAGTGGAATTCCTCCCAGTTACCAGCACACACTTTTGGTAAGGTGGGGACTTTACCTGCTGGGCGTAAATACCAAATGGAATACACTGCCCATGGCAGTTACTGGTGATGATATTTGTGAAGGCACATCAGCAGCACGTTTTCTTTGTTCAGTGCTTTTGGTGGTACTTTATTAGTACCAATTAAGAACATAAGTTGTGTTTTTCTCCTCCATCTCTTTGCCACTTGAGAGTTATATTTAAGACATAAAGGACTGTGAGCACTGGGAGAAGGTGGAGAATGAGCAGGAAGGGAGAAGGGAGTTGTTTCCTTTCTGTTGGCTTTATTTGTGACTAATAGTGTGAATGTGTTCATTTTTTAAACCATGATTGCTTTGATATTTGTTGGCTGTACCATAGGTCTTTGGTATGGAATTACAATGCCACTTATCTAAAATATACGGAGTACATATAAAATACATCTACACGTACCTGCATGTACAAGCTTATAAAATAAAAGAAGAAATAAACCTGCAATTAGTTCTTGAGCTTCAGTCATTTATTTTTGAAAAAAGGACTGTAACTTCCCCCAAAACATCCCCTGCTTGATGCACTGTAAAAGGATCCAACATTGTACTTCTTCCTTGGAATCTGTGGGGAAATGCATTTTGCTGCCAATGTAACATCCTTTAACAGGTCTCCTGCTGATCGGACCTTGCGTCCTGCTGTGACAGCCATGACCATGTGTGCAACTGATTGTTAGTGGGCGATATAAATCTGATTGGAACATGCCTGTTAATTGGTTTGAGAGCCCGATATAGACAATGCTGTCCTATAGCAGATTGTGTAGATAAGCCTAGTCGTAGGGTTAATTCTGCTTGACAGCACATCAGCAGCATCTTGAGAGTAATTACCCAACTTAAGTTTTCCCACAGTTGAATTGAGATCTTCAAAGGCTTCTACATTTACAAGTATTATTAACCTATATCTGAAACATGATGTTCCCACAAGGGCTAATTTTTTCTTCCTTTTATTAAATATACAGGTTATAGGGTTCATTTGCTAAGTGCTAAGCCCTTAGAAGAAAACAATGCTTGTTAGAGAGGGAAAAATCTGCAGTACACGACCAAAGCTAATGGTGCATAATGCACACATCATTGTCTTTTTACAAAGACTTTTAAAACAAGTTAAAACTTAGGTCTGGCTCCCTTCCTTTCTCCCTGTCTCCCACCCCCCGCTTTCCACTTTTAAGAAAATCAAACCACTTATTCCTATGTGCAGAGTGAGTAAATTGGAGACACACACAAACAAAACCCTCCTAGGATGTTGTACAATTAAGTACAGATCATTGGATACAATACATATGACATTCATGAAACGGTATCTGCTTCAAAAATAGATTGGAAACATTCATGAATAAATTAAATCCTCTTAATGACTTTTAAAAAATGAAAATGAATGAAAACAATATTTATTTCATAGGAACAACTGTGTGCCATGATTCACAGCATACAGTTAAATCCTGGTTTGAATTTATAGTCTATTTTCTGCATTCATTTTGTGATTTGTCTTTTAAAATATCTTCTTTTTAACTTGACACTGTTAAAAAAACCCAGATATTAAAGATAATAGCTACTATTTGGGTTCAAATGCCCATAAATGCATTAAATATTAACATACAGAAGTAGGCAGTCTTGTTAAAGATGATATTTGCTGGAGGGATCAGTCTGATAAATGGCTTTTAATGGCATAAAGCAGTTCTTGTAACTTACGATCTTTTTATTTTCTTTTGCAGGTCAGAAACGAAGTTTGACTCCAACTCAGGTATGTTTAAATTTACAGTGTTTTGCTGAATGTACACTATTCAGGTTAATCTCAAAAGAGTAGTTTATCAGTTCAAGTTCAGTTTAGTTTTAAACAAACTGGGGTAGGTCAGTCTTAAAAAGGATCTTCATTTCTCACCCTCTGGAAACAGCATTATTGCTGTGAAACATTTGCTTTCATTCCTTTCATTAGTTCCCATCTCTTTACATTTTCCCAAAAGATGATCAGGGAGATGTATCTTGCGACAGGCTTTAAATGATCCAGAAAAATTGTAACACAAATAAATGATAATACAGACTAAAGCAAATGGAGGATTGAAGTCAAGCTTGAGAATGATCACTGCTTTAAGGGAGAATGTTTTTCTTCCTGGTGGACAAAGACTTTTCATGGGAATTTGAAGTCAGTGCAGCCTATCTGTCAGGAAACAGATGATTTGTCATCAAATTTTCATGACAGATGCATGTACACAACGCATGCCAGAGCAGTCTGTAGAGCTCGCTTTAGGAGGTTTACCAAAAGGCAGTCTCTCTCAAGTTGTCTTTTTAAAGAATTGTAATGTGTTGTAGGGATTGGAAGGGAAGTGAAGGTCAGTCTAACAGGTTAATGTGTATCTAGCAAGACAAAAATCACGGGATAGCAAACAGGGGGATGGTTGGGGAAAAGCCAGAGATCCTAATACCAGCCTGTTATTTATTCAGTTAACTATTCCTGGGTGTTCCTTGAACTTAAACAATAGTAAATTAAGAATAGTCTGTTGTCCTGAAATGAGCTGAAATGTCCATTGCCTGAAAAGGTCATTCAAAATACATTTTTCATTAAGATAAAAAAGACTGGTTTAAGCAGAAAACTTGACTATTATGGCAATTTTGGGTTTAGGCTGGTGTTATCTTCTATATGGTTTCCTTTATGCAGTGATTATAATTGCTTATAATGATACGAATTTTACAATATATATTAATCAGAGTGTTCATGAAATAGCATGTTTTCTTTTGTCTCAGTTACAACATGATTTGGGTTTGAAATGTGAGGTATTACATTGCTTTTTCTTTCCACATTAGATTTTTATCTTTGGAACTATATGGGAGTGAAATCTACAGCAGGAAGCATTTATGTAGCCAATTCCTGCATCTTGTATACTTGAGTCATCTTGCTTCTATTATGATTTTAGTCTGTGAGTTTGAGGTTACTTGCTTTAAATACTGCTTGAATGAACTCTGTGATAAGATTGCTTCTTGGATCTTGAAAAAACAGTTTTACATGGTGGGGGGTGGGGGGTAGCTGTACACACTGTCTGCCATTACCCCCTTTCTTTTAGTAAAGTCACCAAAACTAGGGTGAGAAGCGGTGTCAAACATCTCACTTTTCTGTTGAGCAGTAAATGCTCTCTGCAGAACTTAGTTTGCTTGGTGGATTAAGCTACAGTCAGTTTTCTGTAGAAAGCTTCCTCTTTTGAGGCAGCTCTCCTGTCTGGTGTCCAGTTCTGCATGCTGCTCCCCTTGGCAGTGAGGGCAGGGGTACGGTATTTCTGAGGGAGCACACAGCAGGGATAAAGGTTTAGCATTATCACAGCTATGGTGAATGCCTGCTCAGTAGGTGTCATAGGGCATCTGTGACTGGACTCTAGGGTGAGTATGAGCTTTTAAATGTCTCCTCTTCATCTCTCTGGGCTCTACAGGCTTCCTTCTTTGAGTTTGGGTCCATATTCTGGGCACAGTTTGTCCCTTTTTCTCACACAGCAGCACTGGTTGTCCAAAGACTAGAGGACTAGAGTTGTTCCCCCTACCCTCCTCTTCTGAAGACATTCCTTAGGCACTGTTCTTACAAGGCCAATGCTCTGGCCTTGTGAATGCCTCGTGCAGTTTTGTCTCCCCAAAAGCACAGAGCACACAGAAGTTGCAAAAGGATTTGGAAGTAAAGACCATTTACAGGAGACCACAAAAAATACATAAATGTAAATGAGCAGTTAAAGACCCTGGATCTTCCCTGTCTCCACCTTTTTTTCTGTGCACATAAATGTTTTCAGGATGCACACCAGAATTCTCTGTAGCAGGTGACTAATGTTATTTTGCTGAGTGTCAACATCAACAGGTACCATGAATGTCGAAGTACTTTGTATACCATTAAGGATACAGTATGGAAGGTCTGGGACTGAGGAATTTCTTAGATTTATTCCTCCTTTTTTCTGCAGAGCCTCACTTTCATCTTCAGCTTCTGATCCCTTTTTCCTAAATCCCTCGGGAAGTCCTTGATTGGAACAGTTTCAGGCTTTCCTGACTTGGGACCCTGGCCACCTCTAAGGTGTTTCAAGGCTCCTCACTGGTGATCCATTGTAGATTACCAATGGATGTGGCTGGCTAGGCCAGCCTGGGCTTCTGGTCTCAAATGCTGTACTTGGAATGCAGAATTACTGAGGTTTAACACCTCGGTCTCATCAGTGCTGCCTCTTTCAGCACAGCTTTCAGTTAATAACCAAGGGCAGATGTTAAAAGTTAGTACAAAAACCAGATTAAGCACACAATTAGAATGACATCTTAAGAGAAAAGAAATCAAAGAAACTCCATAACCTCAAAGTGCATTTCATGGCCAGCAACACCAAGGCTGAAAACAACCCCTTAGCTTTTGAACAGTACAGCAGCCTTCCTGTTACAGAGATAGTACTCAGTTCTTCCACCAAAAGCTTTTCTTGAGAGATAGTGCGAGCATTTAGAGTGTATCTTTTGTTCTCAATATGTGAGAGCAGAGAAGTGGAGATAGTGGGATCGAGTCAACAGGTATCATCCAAATAAAACATCACTGCTTTTGTTTCCCCACCAAAATGTTTGCCATTGCTTTCCAAAAGCAAGACCAGACCTCCTGCTGCCTCACAGTGAACAGGAGGAGCAGAGCAATGCGCTGGTGATGATAGAGAGGCATCCTCGTAAAAAACTCTTTTCTTTAGCATAGAGGGGTGCAGTGCCCTATGCGACATCGTGTTCTGCAAAACTTGGGTCTTTGAAGTGTGCAAATGTAGCATTGGTTTTTAAAGGGCTGCTGCCGTTTGTCTTCAATGACTCTGTATTTCTGCAACCTTTTGTTCCTTGGAGACACCTTAAGGTATTTTCATATCCCTCATTTCATTTTCACCCCAGACTGTGATTCCTGAGTAAACCAGTGATCCTGCAAACTGGAACAAACATGCTTTGTTCTCCTTTATCTCATGTTACTCAAAACAGTTCAAGTGCTGAATGTAAGAATGAAGTAATTTTATTCTAGAATGACTATTTTCTTCCAGGGAGCTGTTTTACAACCTGTCGCATGCTCTAAATGAACCCTAATGTTAATTCCAGTTAACCTGCAAGTCTTGATATGCCCTTGTTAAGTATTTATCAGTGCTTCTTGTACTTGTCTTCCCTAGAAATATTTGTGAAGAATTAAAAGAAGTCTTTCTGAAGCAAGTACAAAGGCAGGAATACAGCTTTAAAAGCGCCCAGTAGGCTCACTGTAAATGTAACCCTGGAAATGTTGTTCAACACTGAAATATTAGGCAAACATTGTCAAAAGAAGATTAATTTGAACTTGAGCATTAACTTTAAAGAAGGCTGTAAAATTCCTATAGTGATGATCGGGATTTATCATATAAATAGCTATAACATCTGTAGGGGACACACATTCTTCATATCATGTCGAACAGTTCCATCTGAGAAACTTCTTTTTCTCTACTGATTCTTTGTAAGTCTGTAGCTGGCAGAATTTCAGTCTCAGAGACCATGGGGTTAGTTTCATGCTGTTAGAAGATCTTATGAAATGAAACAATTTTGCTTTCTTGTCACAATATGATGAATTTCAGTAGTACTGAAAATAGATTTTTTCCCTAAAAAGGTACTTGAAAGCAAAAAAGGTTGTAGGAATTCTTTTTTTTCCCTCAAAATTTGTTAGGAACAAAGCAAGCCACAAAAACCACAGCTGAAAGGATTTTGGTTTAATTATTAGTATTTTGGTAGTGTCTAAAATGCTTATTGTGCTATGTGTTTGGTTGGCAAATTTTAGAATTTAATAATGTAAGAATTATATTGGAACAATAAGCTAATGAAAGATTTATTTTTTCAAATATAGAGTAAAATATGTCTTCATGGTGCTGTTCTGTATTGGGAAGAATTTGTAGGTCTCAGAAGCTGTTGCTGACCTCTGTTAATCCAGGAAGTCAGGGGGTGCAATGCAATGACAGTCAGGGAAGCACTGTGCTGCAGAAATGTGTGCTGGCAAAAGAGAGAGGAGTGCCCAAGGGTGCACAGTGCCTTCGGCTGGGTTCTTCATCACTCACTGCACCAGTTTCCTGCTTCTGTCAGAGAGGTGCGTCTCCAACCACCTTTCTGTCTCCCTGCTTCTACACAGATCAGTTGAAATGTAGAGATCACCTATGTGATTTTATATCACTGTTTGTGTCAATACTTTGGAAACATTCCAATTAGTACCAGGAATTAAGCTATAATAGCGGCCCATGCAGCTAGAGGCTGTCCTGAGGGACAGCTGCACATGAGCTTTTGTTGGATTCCTGCTGCTCCAGCAGTCAAATACAAAGCAAGTCAAGGAGCCCCTGACAGTTCCTGGAATTTCCTTTGCCTGCCCTGTCTGGACTCACAGTGTCAGCCAGAGACTCTGCAGGTCATTTCTCCTCTCTGCACATCACTTTTTCCATCAGAATGAGTGTATCCCTATGTCTTCAGCACAGCACAATGCTGTCACCCCTCTATTCCCATCAAAATTTCCATCCATGCCTTTCTCACCTCTTGTATTTACTGGTATCATTCCCTTAATGTGGCCCCTATGATGTCTAACTTGCTAGGCTACATGATTCAGCACAGGTGCTAGAGAATGGTTGAAGCTTGGGGGTGGTCAGATGTTTTCCTCCCATAAATTCCTCCTGGCTACACTTCCAGATGTTCAGCAATAGGCTTTCCAAACTCTCACTATCAGTCCTGATTTCCCCTAGCCTGTCATCAGTCCCATTGTATGAAAGTCATCAGTACAACTGCTAAGAGCATAAGGAACTCTTCACCCAAGTAAGAGAGAAATGAAAACCAAAAGGCATCTTGAAAGTGAGCATCTCTTACTGACCCTTGCTACTAGGGAAACCCAACAGAAACTTAACTTGCCTGAAACCTTAGGTCTTGGAAGCAGCAGGATCCTCAGTAATATCATCCACTGATTGACTGGATCATAGATCCAAATACAGATTAATGAATTAATTCCTAAATTTTATTGATGTCAGCTTCTTCACCCAGGTTGTGATAGAGAGGTTCTGAATTTCTTCTTAGCAAGTCTGAGGAATAGGGAAGAGAAGAGACTTTTGGTGTTCATAACAAAATCATATTGACAAGTTCATCAGTCGCTCTACAACCAGAGTATTTGACTAAAAACCATAAAAAGATTACGTGTAGAGTCTGTAAGAGAATAAAGTGGCAAAATTACCTGAGACACTGAAGAATAGGGATGCTCCGGAGCTTTTTGGATGAGGCAAACAAGCTCTCCAGAGTCTCTTTCAGCTGTGAGGAATTATTCCCTTCTCTCTGGCCACCATCAGTGCATGAATTTTGGAAACAGTGCATGAGCTGGCACAGAGAGACAGCAACTACATGAACAGAACAGCAGCTCGAGTAAGATAATCATCTTACTTGTCGTTGCCTGTTAGTGCTATTTTGTTTTTGGCATTAACAACTCTACAAGCAGATCATTAGGGATGCAGTGGCTGGAGAGCATGGTCTGTTAAATTTGTTCAGCAGCGAGGTGAGCATTTAGATTCAGATGGAAGCTGAACCATCTGTTGAATGTTTTTAGGGTCATACTGCAATGTGGCTTGGAGTACAGATGGCTGGGACATCTCACTGGTAAAGCCCAGTGAGCTACATGCGTGTAACCGCACTGATCTGCAGGAACTGATCATCATCCTGCTCTTGTGCCTCTTGGAAAGATGGCAGAAGTTGGTCAAATTATTTCAGCATATAGAACAAGGTTTTAATCTGTGCAGAGCTGATTAAAAATTTTGTAAGCATGCGGGCAAGCTCATCAAGGATTTTTAAAGAAGGCAGTTAGCTGCCAAAGGACTCCAGATGTGTAACTTTCTGAATTCTAATACTGGCTTTGCAGTTGCAGATGTCTTTTCCTCCCACTTTCTCTGTTTGTCTTATTTGTATCTGAGCTGGGCTATTCCTTGCTATCATTGACATGATTCTTCTCAGTTGTCAGAGTATTTTAAGAGGAAGCCAGTTCCCTTCCATAAGCTAGATCTATAAATCTACCAATGGAGGCCAGCAGCCTTCATCAGCCTGAGAACAGCCTTAAATCATTCTGTATGAATAATTTGTGTACCTGATATTTGCAGGGTGTTGGGGATAGTATAGTCCCCCTTGTAAGAATTCCTGTTCGTGTTCTTATTAATAGGGCAACTACTTAAAGATGCTCTGCTCCCGTGAGCTAGCGCCCAAACTCACTGTCATCCTGTCAGCGTGTGGCAAGAACTGTGTGCTAAAGGGCCTTGTTCATGGAGCCAGGAATGTAATACCAGCAAAGACAAATGAAATTTTCTATTTCTGTCTTACACACACTTCAATAATCATTGCTGCTTCTTTCTTGCCTGGCTCTGGGGATCTTGCTGAGAAGGATTTTGCGATATGTTTAAATTGGTCCTGTAATGAAAATATTTAGATGTAGGTTTTCCATTTTAGTATCATTAATGTAAGCAAATTCATCAGATGTATTTAGGAGATTTTTTTGTACCTTTCCTTCTAAGTATCGAAGGCAATCTTTCTTATTTTTTATTTCATTGTAAGTAGCTAGAAAAGGCTGTCTTTAAGAAACAATTTGGCAAAGGTAGTCTGAGAAGACACGAATAATATAAAAATCATGGGCTTATTACATGGAATTGGAAACTGTGCTACTCAGTTAAATTATAAAGTACATTGACTGAGGGTTTTTTATTCGTCATATGTATAGCTGCTTCAGATAGGCTTGGTCTGGTGGGGAGTTAGTCTGTTGTTAGTCAGCAAATTGTTGCTGGTCTGGAGGGCTGGATTTCTTAAATACAAAAACATTGTGATTCTACCTTAGACCCGCTGATCATTGTGCAGCTTTTTACTGAGCAAGGCTACCTAATTACTTTTCAAGAGCTACTTGCATTGAGGTCTTATTCAGTGGACAAATAGATGATTTTTGGTGATACTCCTGAATTATCCCACACTTAAAAACTTCATAAAGAGTATTTCTGTTCCTTTTAAATGAAAAATTATTCAGTCAAATTAACCCTATTACAGACTGTGATAATTAACTTTGCCATAGTCCCATTTAATTAGCCAAAATTGGAGTATGTGCAAGGGAAGCCACAAGAATGGACAAGCAGGGAGGTTTCTCGTCACAGCTGTGGCTCATTGAGGTGGTTATATAGCTCAAATGCAACTTATCCTCACCATGTACAGCTCAAGCCAGTTGTATTGTTTCATTGCTTTATTAGTCCCCTATTCATTTAAATCATGAAATGGGGAGGGAGAAATTGCCTGTTGGCTCTGTAATTTGGAAACTGAACTATAATTCATTTGTTAGTGGCGTGTTACAGAGCCATGCCTCATGTACATACTACTGCAGAGGTTTTGAAGAATGGCAGTCCAGGGTACAGTTAGCTCTCTGCGTGGTGCCAGGAAACAGGAATTCTGTAGGATACAAGAGCAGCTCACGTCTATACTATCTTCTGGTACAGAAGCTACCATCATACATGTGGATGTATATACGTAGCTGGGCAGTTTTGGATATAATTTTTGACTGTTTCATATTTTAAATCTGTAGGGGCATCTGCTGATTCTGTACCCTGTTCCAGCCTGTCTGACAGCTCTGTGACCTTGGGCAAAGTGCTTTTTCCCTGTGCCTTTTTCCTCTTGCCCACTGTCTGTTTAGTTTGTTTGCACTGCAGGGCTTCTCAGGGAAAGAGCCATCTCTTGCTATTGAGCATGTCCAAGACCTCGTTCAGTGGAAATGCTTTCTCAGTTGAGATCACTTCTGAGGTCCACCATAAATCAAATCATGGGTGGCCTTTACAAAGTGTCTCCTTTTACACTGAGCAAGTGAAGTTCTGTTAGAAAGGGTCTCTGGAAAGCAATAAAAAAGGCAGCATGGTAAATGTGTTCAGCTGAATTAGAGTTTTTCTCTCTGCCTACACTGTCACCTGTACCACAAAATTTGTGTCAAGGGAATCTCAGTTCTGTGCAGAAGAAATACAGTTCTTGCAAATGGTCTTCCCAGCTCCAGAATCTCTCTCCTAATTGAACAGTGTGATTCCTGCAGCTGAATGCATGACCATAGCTACAGATTAAGGCCGGAATTCGTCTGTTAAAGACCAATATGTAATAATAATGGAGTTTAAATGACATGAAATACGATCTGAGGGCTTAGGTATATAGGACAGAAAATACTTACAGAATGTAAAACTTCCAAAAGCTCTTGAAGACTAATATTCCTATCAGTGATACGGCTCTAAGAAAGCAGGTTTTTACCTGTTTATCACAGGATCATTCACCCATGCATTAATTGCTGAAAAAAAAAAGCTCAAATCAAACCACCAAACCCAAAACCAAAACCCAGCCTACTTGTATTTGCAAATGTGAATGATACTTAACATAGTGGGACCTTGAGGATATTAAAAGTTCTGGTCAATGCCCGTTCATGGAATCAGTTTGAATCTTGTAAGATACTGACCAGTCTGATCTCTTCTGCAGGCCATGAGAGTTGAAGGTGCTTCACACTTGCTGTGGATCAGTTCTATGGTGTTTTCTGTTATGGTGGAAATAATACCAATTTTGAAGGGAAAAGGAAGTGAAATCAGAAAGACAGTGCCCTGTGAATATTGAAATGATCCTAATGAGATGTTTGTTAACATATACTCTATTTGGCACAATCTGATACGTTCTCAAGACAAATTGGTTTTCCCTCCTTAAAAAGCAGTCTCTGTTTAAGCAGTCTCTCTATCTCCCTGCCAGTGTGCCTGCCAATTTTCACCCTTCAGGAAAGTTCACAATAAGATCTTAAGTACTTGTTCTCTTGTCTGCTGACAAAGAAAGTTTTTCAGCTTTGATTTAGGGGGAGGCCAAGCAGCTGAGGAGGCTGGGTTGGGGCCTTTCTCGATTTAGGCAGTGACTGTTACTGTGCTGGGAAGTAAAATGCTGACTCAGTAGTTCTGGAGCCTTCTTTGGGTGGACCACTGCATCAAATGTTCTAAGAAAAGGCGTCCCTTGTTTCTCGGAGCCTTTTTTATTCTGCCTCTTTGAGAACGGACAGGGTCAAAGGAGGAGAGAGCACAGTGCAAGGTGGCAAGATTAGTGGCTTCTGTGAGATGCTAAAATCCAGTTCCTACTTGGCTTCTTGTGGAGGTAGGACATGTGGTGCCCTACTGAATCAGAGGAAGATGAGGAAAAATGTGGCTTCTTAGCTGAGGAGTGTTGCCACTTTTTCACCCACAGAGTCTAGCAACTGCTTCATTGTTGGCTTTCTAGTTTCACACTAAGACCAAATCAGACCTAAGCTAAGCTAAACTAAGCTAAGCTAAACTAAGCTAAGCTAAACTAAGCTAACCCAACCCAACTCCCTATTTTTGGCTGAGGATGCTTTCCTTCAGCTGCCCTGCCTCTCTCTTCCCACTGTGAGAGGAGTCCACAGCTTCAGTAAGGAGAGCAGCAACTTAAAACAGCAATAGCATCATCTCAGTTTTGACAATCTGGAGGTGCTTGGCACTGCTGTGACCTGAACTGAGCCCAGAGGAAATGTACAGCTATGTAAAACCACTGGGATAAGTACCACACTGCCAGCCTCATCGGCTCCTGGGATAGAGGAGAGGGCAAGACCATGGCATTCAGTGGGTGCCCTGCCTCAGCCCTCATGCCCTACATGTCAGATGGCTCCTGTGACTTATACAGCTTATCTATGGGACAGTCTGCAGCCAAATACCAGGCAAAGAGGACCACTGAGGTGGTTTTTTTGCCTGTGTGCCTTGAGGAATTTAACAGGCAAGGATGGTTATGGTCAATGTGTCCACTCTTTTTCTTACTGCAGTAAAGTGCATTTTCCTGGTCTAGTTTTAGGCAATGTCTCATTAAGCATGGTGTCTTCTGTGGCTGAGCACGTGTTGTCTAAAATTGCATCTCTTCTGTTTGGATTAGCAGGTTTTAAGTGAATTTGGGTAAGAAAGAAGCACAATCTGCTTTTGTTTTTTCCCTCTGGATTTGTCAAAGAGAAAAAAAACAACCTTAACGTCTTTTTTCTACAAGGTGATGAGAATGATATCATACAGTTTTAGTTGAAACTGGAGGAAATCTGCTATTTGAAAACAATTATGTTTCATGCCATTAGACTGTACAAACTAGCCAAGTGATAATTATTAATGACAGAAGATTCAATAAAGATTAAAATATTTCATGTTTTTCTTTCATTGATGTAGTGCTGCAAATTTATGACCAGTAAGAAACCATATGAAAGATCTGTCAGCTTTACTATTTCATGTCTTATCAAAACTGATTTCAGGGTTTGTAGCACTAAAAGTAAAGGGAAAAATGCAAGCTGTTTTTAATCAAACTGGAATGTTAAGTGATCACCATCAAAATCTTTACGGTGTTGATCTGAGTATGAAGCAAAGAACATTAATTTGTCTTTTGTTGACTTAATTTAGTGGCAATCACAGCCTTTAAGATGTAATGGTAGACAAGTTTGTGTCATACCACTGCCACTGCCACTGTTCATGTGAACACGCATCTGCTTAGAATTAAGTCCTAAGTCAAAACACCAATGAGGTCTAATGCTACCAGTTTAAGTCAGACACAGTTTGCACTGAGTTTTGTGTGAGTAAGGACAGCACAATCAGGTCTTAAGCCAGACGACAGTGAATTGAGTTACAAGGGCTGAAAGTATTTCTGCAAGTGAAGAACTGCATCCCTATGTAATCTGATCAGGTGGCTGCTAGTATGGCGCCCAGAATGGCAGGGCAACTTGACTGTATCTGGGCAGGAGTGAGGACGTAGACCTTCTGAAGATCTGCTTTTCCTTCATCAGATCAAGAAAGGGACTCTGTCCATCCCTCCCTCCTCACCATCCTTCCCACAGTGAAGGGGGTTATTTGGAATCTTCAGAAGCTGAAACTCATGAGATTTTCACTGGCACTTTGCCTCTGAGAATGTTTTTACTTATCCACAAATGATTGAGCTTTAATTAGTCTCTCATCATTTGTATGAGCAGTAACAGTATATTTATCTCGGTCCTCTGCCAATAGTTCTTGCATATTTTTTGACATTTCATAAACTGTATTGTCGAGTGCCAGGCTTAAACCTCGCACAGATGGAGGTGGACAGTAACAGATGATTAAAATGCCTAAATAATCACATGTATTACAACCCGCAGTTCTGCTTTAGCATTTGGATAGGAGTGTGTTACTTCATATTTAAAAACATAAAGGTGCTCTGTTAAAGAAGCTGAGAGAATAAGCCAGAGTGTTCTTCAAATTCATAAAGATTAATAAATGAAGGGCATTCAGTGTCATCTTCAGGGCAATGTAAAGAATAACATTATCTAAGTTATGCAGACATTCTGCCTTTAATTCAGGCTGTATTTACAGAAACTTCCCACCCGTATCTCATTAGTTCAACATCATTGTTTATTTCTGCAAGTCTGTTTTAAAATTAATGAATGATGGGGAATTAGAGAGTTACAGCAGTGATAGCAGGTATTTAAAAAACATTGAAAGCCAGAGTGAAGAATACTGCGCTCTCAGGAAACAAACTTATACTTACTGAAGTAAGCAAATGTTTGAATGATCTAAGAAAGACCAGAAGAAAAAAAGTAAGAAAAACAGTCTCATTGGATGCACATGGGATATTAGATCATTAAACGCAGAGACAGCAGAAAGATAGACTAGTACAAAACTACAAACAAAATTACTGTTTGCCCTGTTCATTCAATTTACGTATTTGGATGGATGTACAGCTTTTGTTATATTGAAAGAGGTAAAATATTGAGAAAGAGGAAGTTAAAGTTAGTCCCAGAGGCTGGGGTAACCACAGCTAGAACTGTGAGAAAAATAGGATTTTTTTTATTTGGGGGCCAAACCTGTATGTGGAAATAAGGTTAGGAACTTGTGTGTCCAGGAAAGTTTGCTTTAATTTGGTTTCTTCTATGTATTGAACTGGGGCAGGACTTGTACCCCTCATTTTTTAACATAGATTGATATTGGAAAGGAAACATTTCACACAAAGGCTTGAACTATATACTTGCAAAATGAAGGGTGGAAAACAGCTGATCTGTTTGAATTTTGTCCCATTTTTCCAGTAAAAATGTTTTACAAACTGTAAGAAATTTTCGAGAAGTTTGCTAGACCCCAGGAGACAGTGTTTTAAGGCAGTTGTTTTATTTAGAAAGAAACTAAAAACAAATTCCCAAACCTGCCATCCACTCAAAAGTCAGGCCCCATTTAATTGGATGCTTAATTACTGGCACCCACAGGTTGGTTCCTAGATTGCACAATCAGCCAGCTGTGACAGCCTTTCTTTCCGGTGCTGCCCCGGTACAATGCAGCTGAAACCCTCTGTGACCCCTGGGAATGCCAACAATAGAGATGATCAGTCATCGCATACGCAGCTCTCCAAGGGGTGATCACTTTGTTTCAGGTCTTTCTAGAAGACGATTCAGAGTTTTGCAAGTCTGTTAGGTTTAACATTTCTTAGGGTGTAGATTAAAAACTGTGTTACTTGGAGTAGCAGCGTGAAACAAGTAATACCTCTAATGATACCAATGCTGGACACATGCTGGAAAGTATAGAGGTTGAACATGGAAAGTTTTGCTGTTAAGTTTGCTTTGAATATAACAGAACACGAGTTCTTCCTCCCCACTCCACGTCCCCCTCAAAAATACACCAAATCAATGGGATAGAGCCTCGTGCAAACGAAATACTATTGTGTTTCGTATCAGAATGTACAACTGTTTTAATCAAGTTGAAGGTGAGGTTCTGAGGCTCATGTTCAGATATGGCCTGTCCTGAAAATCCATGGGTCATTAAGCTGCCTGCATGGGAGGGAAGTACATTTTTAAGGTTCATTTTGGAATGTGGGTCGGAGGCCCTTAGGTCCTCTAGTTCTTTCTCTAAAGCCAGAAGCTGCAAGGCTTGTTTGGGTTTTCTGTGAGATGCTTTATGAGCTGTTGCTTGTGGCATGGGAATCAAGTCATTTTTCAGAAACTGATTGTGCTGTTGGCTCTGTTCTATTCCTGCGGATATTCGGACTGTATTTTACCTGTTTAGTTGTTTTATAGGAAGGAATCCTACTGAGAACACCTGGAGTAATACAATTACAGCATGCGCATTTAAAACCATGGGTGTGCCTCAGCCTTCCGGGGAGCTGGGAAGAGGTCAGGGAGTGCGCCATGTTCTTTTGGGCTGACTGCAAATCATTCAAGGTACTAGATGCCATTTAAATTTCAGTGCAGGTTTGAGCTCTGAACAGCCCTTTTCAGGCAACCAAAGCAGACCTTTTCTGGTAAGGCTAAGAGCGCTCCACAGCCAGAATGTGTGTTAATTTGGTTGCTATCTGATGAACATGTGTAGGGTGGAGTGGGAAAAACCAGCAACCTCTGGCATTTCACTCTTTCCCCATCCCTGCAACTCCATTGTTGCAATGCTGCTAAATCCGTTTGGCCCACTCAGAACTTAAGTAAATAGACATTGTACTTGTGGAGAGTTATGCAGCATTTAAAAAAAGGTCTGAATTTGTTGAATAGGGTTGGATCAGTGCTGGGGTAGCTTGGTGTCAAAGGCTGGATTTTGTTATATCCAAGATAGGGTTGGGAAGTGGCATACTGTAGTTTTTCCTGAGTGATCCGTTTTTTAAGCGCTCACGACATGCTTAGAGAATGAAAAGTACAGTATGTTTCAGACCCTTTGCTAGAGAGTGCATCCTCTACTACCTGCTCTCTGAGAAAAAATTTAGCCCAGATAATAACCCAGGTAATTTATTTAAAGCTCTAAATTCGCATACTTTGCCTTTTGTTATGTTGAGACAGAGGAGATCTTTGGAATAGAGGGATTACAGGCTTATTTGAATTATAAAGGCATTGACCTCAAGCAGCCTTTTAGTCAAGTTCTTGTGATCAGCTTATAATCATGTTTCTGTGATATTACTGCAGAGATGTAAAATCAGTGCTGAGTTCAGAGTACTCTTACTCTAATAGTAGAGTTTCCATCAATCAGGGATATCACATTAAGTCATCCTTATACCCCTTGCTCTGTATTTTCACCTTGTGCCTCGTGTTGCCTTCAGTGGTTGCTGAACCTCTCAGTTGACCAACTCAGCTTCCTAGACCAGAAAAAAAGCTGAGTAATTTTGTGCTGGTTTAGTGAATTGAACTTTCTCTCCACACATAGATAAGCACCAGAGTAGGTGAATGGTGGGGAAACAGCAGAACCAAGACAACTGAGAGTGGGGGCAGTAGAAAGGCAGAATGCTGATGGATTGCTTCAGCCATCATATGACACTTTCCCTTAAGTATGCCTTGCTGAAGCTTCTCCACTTTGCATACAAGATATTAGAAGTTGGTTAGAACAGAAGCCTCCAATGTATCTCCTGTGGGACCTCCTGACCAGCAGGTTATTGGCTGTTCTGGGTTGAGAGGGTCTTTGGCAAAAAGGAGACATCCCTGTGAAAACATTTGCTTTCAGCAAGTAAACATTTCATGTTTCTTTTGTTCAAAAACCTGTCTTTATGGACGATTTCCTACAGAGCCCTTGTCAAGATTTTGTATTTATCCTTCTCTGGTGAAAGTCCCTAAGACTTTCCTTTTAGAATGAACAGCAGACTTGTCTTTCAAACCTAAACAAAACCTCTGTATGAGCTATTCTTGCTTACTGTCAGTTGGTGTGGACTGTTTCTGCTGGCTAACTTCTGTTTTGTTAACAGTTCGTTTTGCAGTCAAGCCTGACCTACCTCTGTCTCCCCACTTGCTTCATCGCAGGGCTGTCTTGGCAGAAGTTTTGGCAATAAGGAACCAAATAAGCAGTTGTGTGTATGAGGTGTGAAGCGACTTTGCTTCAGTAAGTTCAGAATACCTTGCAAACTCATTCGGCAGTATTTATGCAAGGTTTCAGCAGAGTTTACTTTTGAAGTAAATATTAAAGTGAAATGAGGTAGTACAGCGCTGTCTTTGAATGCAGAGCATTATTTTACACCTCGTTAGGTCTATTTTTCCTACTAGTACAGCAGTGGCATTTGGACAAGTGAAAGACTGATGGGATGAACAAAAGCGGTGTTCCTTTCCTAAGCATGCCAAATCCGTTCTGTAAATGTGGCATTAAAAAGAAGGACCTCAAACCACATGGCAGAAGTCAGGCCTCCCAAGGAAAACCTGTGCTACAGTGCTTTGCACAAACTTATGCACCTCTTTATTTAATGTTTCAGAACCTTCTTCCCCTTGACATTAGAAGAATCATTTGTCTGTGTGCAGCTAATTTGCTGTTTTGCTTAGAAGGAAATATGTAAAATAGTATGATTGTGGTTGGGTTTT
Organism: Psittacus erithacus; assembly: GCA_009867235.2. Taxonomy (NCBI): domain Eukaryota; kingdom Metazoa; phylum Chordata; class Aves; order Psittaciformes; family Psittacidae; genus Psittacus; species Psittacus erithacus. The sequence goes on from WYDI02032925.1 coordinate 52,820, forward strand.
TTTTCTGCTTTTGAAATTTTGAAGGTTTTATAATGTTGAAAACAACTTGATCCTGTTACTTAGCAAGGCCTTTATTAGTCTCTCTTAAGCAACAACTGTTACTCTTGGGTCCTGCTGGTCCCAGCACAATTGCTGCAACAATTACCATGGAAGAGCTGTCCTGAGCATGTGTCTGAGATGTCTTGTGTGAGTAAATGGTGTAGGGTAGGAAACTTATCCTTGCTCACAGCTCCACACAAGCCACTGACCACTTGTCCAGACATTTAAGAGTATTACAATAACTGATAGTAGCAAGATTCCTTTTTTCTTGGGGATATCATATAGTGATTAGTTCAGATGATCTCTCCCATCTCTACCTGCATCCTGTCTCTGGCATCAGCTAAGTGTGAGTAAACCAGCATAAGAAAGGAGCCACGAAATGTGAGCTGTTTTACACAAAACCCCACAGCTTTCACAGATGCATCAACACTGTTGTAGATTTAGTGATGCTCTATTTTGACCTAATAATGACAATGCTATGGCTTTTGAATATCCTTCTTTTTTTTTTCCTGTAGAAGAAGCTTTGCAGTGCTACCCCTTCATACCCTCTTTTTCTTGCCTGCGAGAGTAAGATTTAGCTGCTGATATAGGATTCTAAAAGGCTTGAGGGTACTGGACTGAATTAAACATTCCTCTTCCAGCTGCTGCTGTTCACAACACTTTTGACAGTTAAAATACATCACACATTCTCTTGTCTGTTTAGTATAAACAATTAGTATTTTAAGTGGAGTCCAGAATCAACCCTAAATAGGAGGATCCAGACAGGCAGTTCAGATAGGAAACTAAGCAGTGTCCTAAATTTATATAAAAGTAATTTGCAATCAGTTCAGCCTGTGTCTACCACAGCACATCAGACTATGGAAGCTGAGAGACCAGTTGCTTGCCTTCTGGGGATGGAGGTTTCATTTTTCATGTCAAAATTACTTTAGCACAACTTTTTATCTGAAATGTTTAGGATGAAATATAAATTAAGGGGGAAATCAAAATTAGAATAAAGTATTTTTGTTCTCATATATGCAAACACTTAACTGAAAACTAGTTTTGGGGAGCTTGTCTAAGGAGAATTTTCCTTTTTCTCTTTTTGCATTCTGGAATGAAGATGTTTGTAATCACAAAACTCATTAAACCAAAAAAATTTGGCTTCCCTATAGGTTTATTTCCTTCAAGCTGAAGTAACCGTGAAGTAACAGAAAGGCTTTAATACAAACTTGTTTTTAGTATAGAAGCAACATTGTGAGAACAGTAGCAGTCTTTGCAGTTTTAGGCAAACTGTGAAAATTTATTACTTAAGTAATGAGAGCATTTTTAATAAAAGGGTTATAAACTGAAAAAGCTCCTCACTCCCTACAAAAGGCATCCAGGATGCAATACCATGGACATATGCAAAACCTTTCTGTTTTGAGTCTAGACAATGCATGGCTCCATAACAGAGAGGAGGTAACGTTCTGTATGATACTGCTTCACAAAGGTGGCCTTGAAATTCTCTGTACCTAAAGTCAAGGCCCTTGTGGGCTTGAGGATCTCTCTGGAAACCTCTCCGACAACTTTCCTGTGTCTAAAGCTAAGTATGCACCTCAGTGTGAAGCTGGACCAGGACTAACTATTATTTAGGATTGATCTTTCTAGCTACTAGCTAAATTTTAGGTTATAAACTTTGAATCAATGACTTTCCCTCTATTCCTCTGCAATGGTCAGTAGCATGGTTGCACTCAGCTGTAGGGTCTGCAACAGTGAGTAGCAAATAGTGAATCATAAATAAAATTTCCCAACTTTGCAAAAGGAAGACAGGAAATCACTTCATTTTAAATTGAGACCTCATCTAAAATTAAATGGTCCCCTCAGACCCACATGGCAGCTTCTGCAGCTATTAGCTCAGTTTGTGCCTTTAAAGAAAAAAAGGAGCAGGGCACAGGGAATAAAAATGAAAACAGCTTCAGGTTGTTCGGTTTCCTGTTTGTTTAAATTTGTCCTTCCTGACATGCAGATTCATCACACTCCTTTCCTGGTGACTACATCATTAGCTCAGTTTAGTTAGATATTCAGAGGGATTTTTATCTTCTGACTCATAAAATTCTTGTATTCCCCCAAGAATTTCCCATGTCTGACTGGAACTTTATGTCTTTGTAGTTTTAGCTGGACTCATTGAAGAAGCTGCTTTCTAAATGATTCTTCTTTTGAGGTCTCCAAATAGCATTTGAGGAGCCAGCTCAGAGCCTGATTCCTGCTTTTCAGGAAAAAGGGTCTGTGGCAGCACTTTGCCTCTTAAAATTGTAGTCAGAATTTTTTCTTTATTTTTTAAACTCTTCCGGATACTCTTTCCCCTTGCTACCCATGCCCTTCCCAGGTATCCACTTAAGAATATTTTTGCCCAGTTACAAAAGTGCATCCGGGTGGCTCAGAGCGCAGCCTGCAAGCCTGTCCCATCAGGTTTCCATCACTCATTGCTATAAAGCTGAGATACCAAGGTTATGAGTATATTGGACCATTTAGCAGTTGATAAGAAATGCCTTTGTGTATCTTCCCCCTGTCTTTTTTTAGTCCTTTCTGAGGAAGGTGAGAGCCAGGTTAGGCTGGAACCCTGGTGTGTGCTGCTTTGAAGGGTTCAGTGAACCAAAGGTGATGCTTTTTTGACATGTGAGCTCCAGATTCTGTATGGAGTGGTTGTAGTGTTAGCTCGCCTGCCTGCACAAGAGCTTCACTTGTCCTTGGTTCCACCTGCATGTGGACTGTCATCACTTACCTGCCCTTGGTCATAAGAGCTTTGTGGTGTCTCTGAATGCCTTTGAACAGAAGGGAACACATGACAGAATGGCACTGTGCTTGTTCCCCAAATGTTTGGGTGAAAAAGCCAAAAACTCTGGTCACCCATTCTGGTTCTAGTGGCTTTTTTCCTCTCCCCCATCACCATATTTGACTGTTGGAGCTCCTCGATAGGTGCCCTGAAAACACAGCTTTGCAATCACGGGCGCGTGTGATTATTTGTAAGGTTACTTCCCTCGAGTATATTTGCTTATGAAATCAAGCGGGAAAAGGGGGATGGTGGACACATGACATGTCCTTTTCTCCCTCAAACACCATGGCCTGCGAGCACTTCCTTTCTCCTGTTCCTTTGCCTTCTTCCTCCCGGGTGTTCATCTGGGAGGTACCTGCTTTCGGAGAGTGCGAGCAGCCGCATGCCTCACAGCTGTCCTACACATCGGGCTTGCGGTGTGAGGGCAGCTCTCTTGGTGCACTCAGGACGTGTGAGGCACTCCGAGCATGGCACCACCCCAGTGGTGGAGTGGAGACCTCTGCCCGACCTGGGCAGTGGGACATGGAATGGCCCAGGGGACAAAGCCCAGGGAAACACAAATAGGAAGGAGTTGAGAAGAGAGTATCCAAAGAGTGTCCATAACTGGCGACGTGAGTTGCAGGTACAGCCAGCCTAGTGCTATGGGAGGCAGTGCACAATGAAGGCAAATCCTCACTAGTATGGGTAGTTACCTGTGAGATGCATGAATGCATCTATTAGAGAACTGCGTGCCCACTCCTAGCATCTTGCCTCTCTCCAGTTTTCTCCTGCACATTGGCCCTTTTCCCGATTCTTTCTGAATCTTCTCTCACTTCTCCTCTTCCATATTGCATCAGGTTTCTTTCCAAGCCAACTACTCCTTTTTACATATTTCTCTACCTAGAACAGCATAAAAGAAAGCAAAACCCTGAAGTGAGTAGGATGTTTATAAACCAATATTTGTCTGCAAAAACATGTAGTGAGTATAATTGACTTCCACTGTGACCGCTCGTAGTGTGCCTAATTGCAAATGCTCTCAACTTAGGTTGAAAATTACTTCCATGTCTTGAGCAGTTTGTGTATGAAGCAGCTTGTATACAGTATGTTTGGTAACATAAGGGATAGCACAGGTATCAGAGCAGATAAGAGACCTGTGCTAAGTTGATGTGCACAGCAGCCATGTTAGTGCTTGCGCAATCAGTCTTTGGGAGATTCCAGAGGCAAGCTGGGCTTCCCTCAGCAGAGCAGGAAAGGAGAAGAGCTCTTCATGAGATTGTTCTTAAGTAGTTTGCCGGTTACATAGTAGGGCTGTAAAAAGTTTTCCTTTGACATCTTCCGGGTTTAGCAGAAAGGGCATGCTTTGATTTAGTAACAGAAAGCAAAACAGGTGGTGAACATTATAATCTGAATTACGAACGTTTGTATTTCAGTAGTTCCAGTTTTCAGAAGTTTTCAAAGTGCAGCTGAAGTTTTCCACAGAAAACTTAAAGGAAAAGGAGTATGTGGGAGTGTGTATTCACATATATATTGTTTTTGTCAGGCTTTTCTGTGAAGAAAAGTCTTTATTTTCTAGTCAGCATTATTACCTACCTGCTTTTGTTTGCATAAGAGGTTGTTAAGAAGATTTAAACTTCCCCCCCAAACCAACACTAACTCCAAACAATCTAACCCCAAAGATCATCCTTTTTTTTCTTCTTTTAGGATTTTCTGTAGTGCCTATGGCTGTTGCATCCTTTTGTGCATGACCACAGTGTTCATCTATATACTGTAGAGATAAAGTCTTAGGCAGAGGACGCTGTAAAGTTACCCTGGGTACCAGATCCAGGGTGGCAGTACCTCAGAAGTCTTTGCGTGATGCTGCTATGAATAGCTTCTGCACTTCCCAAGTGAAGGAAGGCTTCATGGCAAGGTCCCTTGCAGGACTTGATGTGCCTGTAGGTCATGATGAGATGATCCTGCAGTGGGATGAAAATCCTGCTCTGGAAATATATTTATTTTAAGGACTAGCATGGTGGCCAAGCTGTAACATTAGACAAAGAGGAGGGTTTTGCTCTCCAGCGCTTCATGGTGACATCGGAAGGAGCCATACCCCACTGTCCAACAGAGTCTTGTTCTGTGACCGAATGACCCTTACAGCAGAACTGGTGGTTTGTGGGTCTGTCTTCACCCTGCTGTTCAGCGCTTTATTCTGTCAACCTTTTATTAGGCATTGCCATCTGCTAACTGCCCCGGTCTTGGCCCAAATCCTGACAAAAGCTTTCCCTGATGGCCAAGAAAATTATGTCCCTTCTTAGTTATTTGTGACCAAGTTCTCTCACCAAGACATCTCCTTCAGTATCTAAAGTAAACAGAAGAAAGAGAGCCTTTGTCTTTTTTTTTGTGTTAATCAGTGTAATAACTCTTTCCCTTGTATCAGAGCTTTACAACTGTAATGAGACCCTGTTTGTCCAGCTGTAATGAGGAGGTGGCTTGTCTGCTAGAGCACTCAGTGCTGGAGGCACTCTAGAAGGAGGCTCCGTAGAAGGAACTGCAAAAGGAAGACAATAGAGGATGTCCACCTCTGTAGTTTCAGTTTAGTGTGAAACTGAGTTCTGGCTGTTCTTTACAAACTTTATTTCCCAGACCTGCAGATCGATACTACAGGAAAATATTTCCAAAACTAAGTTGTGGATGTTCATTACTGAAACACCCCATGACGAATTTTTCAAATATGCACTTCATCTGGGACTGCTGTTCCTTTCAGTGCCAGATGCTGATTATTACAAGGTTGCATTTGCTGTTGGTTGGGTTTTTATGTTAGTTTGTTTTTCACTTTCTCTGTGAACACACTGCATTAGGATTCCAATTTTGTTGAATCGCTTCCATCATAAGGCCTGCCAGATCTACTGCTATTCTGATTTACTCATCCTATATGAAAGCTTCAGTTATTTTAGTGAATTGCAGAGATAACTCATAGCTATATCAGTTGCAAGATATTTTGGAATATATATATTTTTTTACCAATACTGCTTTTGGAAGGAAAAACCCCTCCACATTTATTCTAAGTTGAATGCTTTGGACTGAGGTTACTAAGTCAAAAGTAAATTTTAAAAAACTGTTTGAGACATTTCTTGATGGCATTTTAAAATTATGGCTTAAGGTTACACTGTTTCATATGATTCTGTTTGGTTCCTTTGATGCTGAAGAGCTACAGCTGACTTATGTGTAAGATATATTTTTAAAAACATTAGCCGTGATGTCTGTAACAAGAGACACTGTTCAGATGAGGGGAGAAACCCGTCCTTTGGGAGGAAGTGAGTTAGATTCTATAGTTCTGTTGAGCCTGAACCAAGAAAGAAACTTAGTAACTCAATCTTTGCAAGAAGACTTGAAGAAGATCCCACCTTCTGCCTACCTGTTGATTTTAGCATCGGCTCAGATGATGGAGATTTCAGGAGTGTTATAGAGAAAGGCTCTTAACAGCCAGCTTGTATTTAGTAGTATTTTAGAATGGGGTCAAAGGACTAAGAAAGCAGCTAGGGCAATAGTGGTATTGTAATAGAGTTATTAATTGCTAAAGAGAGCAGGCCCCGTGCTTTCATTGCTCAAGAACCATCAGGGTCACTCTTGTTCTGAAAAATTCAGATATCAAATGAAATTGTAGATTAGAAGTTTCAGATCTCCCTTAACAATAATTTTAAACAAATATAACCTCCTCCCGCTAACAAAGAAGTCTGGATTGCATATGATGTTTCATAGTAGTTGTTTTGATGTTTAGAGTGCTGTAGTGGAAACAAACAAATACCACCTTTATTTATGGTTTTCACTTCTTTATTTCCCAAGTGAGAAACCTAAAGAAAAGAAACAGATGACAATTCTCATAAAAGCTTCTGTTAGAAGCTGATTTTTTTTGGTAAAACTCCTTTTCCACATTGTTCTGTCAGAACTGCCTGCTACAGTAACACAGCATTGCTGTTAGAGACAGGTAGCATGTTAGAGATAAGCCCTGTCTTTAGTTTTCTTCTTCTTTCCAAAACTGTGCTCCATGTTGTCTTTGTCTCCTATCGCAACCTAGCTACCACTCCAACACTCTGCATGTTCTGATGAAAAACAGTACCATGTCATCCTTCTTATATATGGACATGCTGGAAAGGGCTTAACTGTTTTCTTTCCAGTGGAAGACATATCTAATGTGAAGTTGTTTGTGGGTGAACAAGAATGTATCTGTGCCTGATTCTGTTTCTAGCTATATTTGGGTAAATTAGACGAACCTCCACTGAAAGTAGTGTTACCTAACAGTAAAATATTTGTAGGTAAGAGTATTTATTGTGCATTCATCATCATGGGGATATTATGAAAAATAAACCAGGGTGTTGGCCAGAAAAAGCCCTATATCTGCACAGGCATTTTATATAATAGCAATATGTCACTTTGTAGTTCCACATTAAACTCGTATGTGAGAAGTTACAGCTGTGGATGCCTGTGTCTTTCAGATTCTGTTTCAATAAACCTGTGAGAAAGAAAAAAGTGAAAGCCTTTCAGCTTTACAGCAGTTTCAAAGCAGAAGTTTTATTACCTTTTTTTTAATCCTATACGCTTTATGTTTTTACACAGACACAGCTTCTCAGTGAAGATAAATGATGAGACTGTACCTTAAAAAGCCTTTAGGTTTTCATTTATCCACATTAGGTTAAAAGGGAATCGGAATTCTAAAAATACAGCACATCAGAGAAGCAAGGTATTTTTTAGGTCAAGGTCCTCTTTTCCATCTGGTGCCATTTGGTAGTTCTAACATCTTCCATCTCCCCCTACTTCCCCATATGTAAATAACTCACTGAAGTAAATGCTTGAAATAATTATAGCAAAGAAAGATAAAATGCAGGTTGAACTTAATCTCTTTGAGATCTAAAATAAGAAAACCTTAACTACAGACAGCACAGTTATTGAAAAACTGTGGAGGTCTCCAGTCGGCAGGTGTATGAAATAGGAGTAATGTCAGAGCATTACATGCTTTGGGATCGCAATTGTGGTGTTCAAAAAAATGTCAAAAGGAATATTAGTTCAGGAGTGGGGAAAAAATAGCCTAGCAGGGCTGATTTTCAAAAGCAGCCTGCCGTTTTGCTTCTGCAAATAATTATAGACTCATATTTTAATGGTTAGATGTCTAAGTGCTTGCATCCATTTATTAGGAAGTTGGAGATCTAACTATAACAAAACGTGTGCAAAATTGCAAGGCTGGAATGAGGGTTAGGATGTTCTAAAATGGATTGGTCAGTCCAATCCAGAAAGCTGGATTGCTTTCCAAACATTTATGGCCACAAAATATCTTTCTTTTTTTTTTCATTGTCCCAAAAAGAGTCCTGCAAAAGCCCATGAGTTCAGGTGCTTTAGAACTTCCTGGGTTAATGTGAAAGAAACAATCTGCTCCTGCTGGGGTGTCATATCTCTGCTAGGGATGGCCAAAGGGGGCTGGGCTATAGGCACATCGTTTGCTGTTGCTGCCATACTCTGTCATTACAACTACTTTGGCATCTCAGTTTGAGAAGGAGACAAGCTGTTCTGTGTGTCAGATGTCTGCCTGTGTTGTTATGATACCTTTTGCCAGCTGCCTGTACAGATGCTCACCTTAGGTGGCTCATTGGTCATACAGACTCAGCTGGGTTCCTAGAGCAGGAAGCCTGAAAGTGAGAAAGAAGATGCCTCTCTTGAATGATGTGAAACCCTGTACCCAGGACTGCAAAAGCAGCATCCAGCATAGGTTACCAATGCCAACATTTCTCTTCCTCCCTGTTCTTCACTGCTGTTGCCCAGGGCAGTACCGGCCAATCTCTACTTTGAAGAAAGCATGAAGAGGCATGAACTGCTGTTTCTTCTTTGCCACAGTAAGGACCAATTTGAAAACCAAAAGACTAGGTTTAGATGAGGGGAGTGTGGGGTGAATTGTAGAAATGCTGTGCAGCTTTTACAAATTTGGGGGATATCCCAGAATGTGAAAGAATCGGACATGACTCAGTGTGTAGCAGCATGAGATCCTTTCTATTACTCATGCAGGATGGAGTGGAAAAGATCTGTCAGTAAAGTTCAGTTTACACATGCTTTTCACTTAAGTGCTTGACAGAAGAAAGCTTCATTGCTTTATTTAGTGTGTTTTAGATTCAAAAAAATGTACTTGCTATATATCTGAAAAACTATTCATCTCCGTGGCTGGCTTATTAATGTACCAGAAACTGGCCCTCAGGACATAACGTCCTGACTCCCATTTCAAGGGTCATCAGAGTGAGCTCAAACACAACAGACTTATTTTAAAGCCTTTTTATATTGTCAGTGTGATGCAAAGTGATTGTGAAAATAAGGAGCCCATTTTAAATGTCTGTAACATGCTAAAAATTGCTGACTGTTACTGTGTCATACTTCTCCTCAAATGAAACTTTGCATTCAAGGATATATGTATTCACGAATCTTAGACGCTGTTCACACACACACAAAAGTGCAAATCATTTGAAGTTGTTCACTCAGCTGTGAGACTCCATCCACCCCCATCTTGTCTCCTGTAATTACCCTTTGCCCCTTTCCTCCAGCAGCTATTTCTTCCTCGCTGTTATGTTTTACTATCCTTCAAAAGACAGTGGCTTTGCTCCTGCTGCCCATCAGATGTGGTGAGCTAGACCCGTCAGAAAGCTATCCCTGGAGAGGGCTGAGCCTGGGCAGCAGGGTTTGCAAAGAGTCTCCTCCAGTGCTCAGTCTCTGCAGTGCTAAGGGTTAGTTTCTCTCTCTCAGCTCAACAGAAACAGAAGAGATCCAAAGGGTCTTCTTTCCCCCTCATTCCTTTAGAAGCATGCCCTTTCTAAGTAGCCAGGTAGCCTTCAAAGGCAGGCTGAAGCTTTAATGCTCAGCTGACACCAGTCTAAAATGTAGAGCGAGTTGGCCATTTTGCAGCCTTACAGCAGGAAGGAGGCAGGAGTGGTGAGACAGCAGGAGATGTCGCCTGGGGCTTGCAAAGTGGAGGCCACTGCTGAGTCATTCAGCACTTACACAGAAATTTCCTATGAATAGACCATAGGGGTCTGGTTGGCTTTCTACGTCGCTGGGGGTTGCCTGATATGCAGGCAGCACCGCTTCTACTGCTCCTTCCTGCCAGCTTTTGAAGTAGAGAAAATGGCCAGAGAAGGCTTAGCAAAATATCAAATGGGTTTTCCACTTAAGCTGAGGAGAGAGGAAATGAGACAGCAGAGGGAAATTGATTTTCCTGGTGAGTTTGGCTCATCAACTCAATGAGCGCTTCACTTGTCTTCCTCTCAAGGTCAGCAGAGTGACAGCATGCCTCACTGTGCCCTTCAGGACCTTTTCTGTTGCAGGGTTTGCTCAGTTTTCAGTCAACCCTCATGGAGTTACTGGCTCGTCACAGTAATACTCATGACTGGCCTGCTGTGTCACTCACAAAGAGACGGCTTAACTGAGAGTTGAAAGTCCATAACTGTGGAGGTACTAGTCTGTTTCCTAGTCCCTGCCTTGGGGACCATATGTGGCATGCATGGGGCCTTCAGAACAAGTGTCACATGGAGCATGAGCTGACAGCCTAAACTGAAGTCACTCCAGTTGGGTACAAAGGCTACTTTAGTGGGAGCTAGTCTGTTTATATAGGTTTCAGATGACTTCATTTTTTAAAAGTGCATGGAGTGCATCCAAAGCAAATAATTTTTCTGTGGTGAATGGGAAGACCAAAAGGAAAAGTCTGGAGAAAAGGGGATGGATGGTCTTTCTTTAATGTCAAGGCTGACATAAACACGTCTCCTCCAAACCCTTCTCAGAAGATAATTTTCTTAGCAAGACACAGATTGCTTCAATCTCTGTAGCAGCCTTTGAAGCTTCGCAATTATTGCTGTTATGGAGGAGGCAGGGTTGTTCTTTGAGAATTTCTGCATCATTGAAGTGTTCCTCCTCTGAAGGCTTTCACACGATCAGATAGCTGCTTCTTTGGAACTGCTCTGCCATCACACTGGGCAAACTGATAACGTCCTTTTTGCAAAAGTATTAAATTAAAAGAAAGTAAAAAGGCTTCATTAAAAATATTCTGAGCGTCTGTATGAAAGGCCTTGATTTTTGTTAGACGGAGGCTCAGCTAAAATGATGAGAGGTGTTAGAAAGGGGCCCCCAATTAGGAGACATCAATTTTTCTGTCAACAGGATAACCCTTTTTACAAAACTTATCATGTGTTTATTCCTTTTCTGTTTGTGAAGGTATTTGTTTGGCAGGGATATTTTGCATGACAGGAAGAATTTATAAATTGTTTTTCTGCGGTTGTCATTACTGTACTGTTGAGTTCCTGTCTTGTGGGATATTTTTGCTGTTCAGAGTTCTTGCTCCTCATCTGTCTGCTCTCTGTAACTCTTCCATTTGCAATAGTTCTTGGAGAAAAAAACAAAGATTCTACTTACTTCTGCAGTATGTTCCTTAATGGAAGCGCTTGTGATGGTAATAGGCACCTTGGGAGCATAGGACTTGGGGCTTGCAGTGTCTTTAAGTTGAGGGTTTAAGAATGCTACTACATGGGTGTTCTCAAAAGGAAGAGAAATATTCTGACCGTTTCTTTCTCAAAAATTTATGCCTGTTATGCTTGCATCCTCATACGTGTTTTTTCCTTATTTAATGGTGTAAGATACAACTGAAGATATAAAGACCTTTTTTCCAGTTTGCACACTTTCTTTACCCATAGCTTTCCCAGCTGTTGCTGTGTTTCTTATTAGCTTATTGCAAGTCATGTTATGAAATTATCAGTAGCAAATGCTCAACAGATATTAGAAGAAGAAACAAGGAAGTTCTGTATACATGGCATATGTGTAATACACAGAGAGCAAGAGCTGCCTGTGAGTGTTATGTTTGGCAAGAGACTGAATGAGAAGGACAGATAGCTCCTGGGATTTCAGATGGTCAGTGGTAGATGTTGACATAACCTCAGAGCCTATCAGGTTCTTATGTGGGAACCCAGCTTCAGGAAATGGGACATATGATGACAGGTTTTTGAGGGATGACCGAGAAGTTACAGCTGTGTAGTGGGTATCTGCTGGGACGCTGAATAAACCTGTGTTACTTTTTACATCTGTTGTGGAGAGGGGAGACTTGGCATGGAATAGCTAAAAAGTAGAAGGTCATTATCTAGATGAGAAGAGGCCATTATTAGTAGATCAGGTATACACCTCATTATCATCTGGTGTCAGGTCATGCTGCTCAGTGCTCATCTAGCAGCTGTGTTGAACATACGTGTTAATGAGTGCAATCGTTTCGTCCTGGATGCAGACCACATGCAAACCATCTACTAGTGTCTACTATTGGCACAGTTATGACTCCACCTGTCAATGGCTGATCTGAAACACTCATTACAGTTTTGAAATTAGACACACTAGTACTGATCTCACTCTAATGTGTGGTCAGTGTCTAAGCACATCCTTCTGGATGTGATCATGTCTTCATGAAGGCAAAGGTTAAGACAGGTTTGGGGGCTCTAAATTGCAATTTGCCAACTCTTTTTTGAAGTACCTTTACACTTCAGAAGCAAAAGCACTTGTTCATGAAGTCTTGCTGTTTGTCTTCAGGGTGGAATTTGTGGTTTTTTAAATTGATGGTGAGCCTGAATCTGCCGTACCTGAGCCTCAGCTAAACTGTTACTGCTGCTTGTGGTAGCGTGAATGAATCTGTTGAGATGGGAGATGGGCAGCTAGTTTACAGGCAGCTTAGTGCTTGCCTATAAACAACTTTGTATTAGTGGGGGAGTGGGATTTTCCAAAAGTAATTTAGAATGCAGAATCTCCATTTCTGTTTTTTCAGGCTCTGGAGTGAGATAAACTTTTTTCAAAGTGTGATTCTGTCTTGCATTTTACAATGCCATCTGCCGCAGAGGCGCCTTCTTTTCTTATCTATATCATTCTTCTTTTCCAGGTTGGCCTTCCTTCTATGATGTGATCAGTCCTGATGCAATTACTTTCAACGATGATTTCTCCTATGGGATGCATCGGATTGAAATATCCTGCAGTCAGGTTAGTTTACAGCACACAGAGACCATTCCGATGGCGAAGGCTGCAAAAATCATTACAGCGTGCTGTATTTTTCCTAAGATTTGCAAACCTTTCAGTTCCATTAAATATTAATCATTGTGAGAGAGTACAATGGGTCGTAGGTATAACAGCTGGGTGGAATGAGCTGAAGACAAAAAAGGGCTCTTTGGAATGCACACTGTTGTCTCGTGCGAGATTTAACGGAGCAGATGTAAATGGTTGGATTCAGTGCTGAGTCTACAAAAATTGCTTTCCTGAAGAGGGTGCCTTCAAAGGAGCTCCTGAGCCTGAGTCTGAGTCTGGTTGACTGACTCCCACACGTGAGCAGTTGTGAGGGAAGTTGAAAGCAGTGGAGCGACTGTCTATGTGCTGATTCCATCACTGTGCATTACTGTGCAGCTGTGCTCATTCCCACCACTCATTTCCAGCACAGTCCTAATGGCTGCCTCAGACAATCTCATCTACCGTAATAATGAAGTCAAGTGATTCAAAACATGCCCGAATTTTCCGTTATCTGTCTTGTTCTACTTTCTCTCATCCTTTGTGCTGCTCTCCTCTCTGTGAAGGGAATGGCATAATCATTACCTAGCAAAGCAAGAAGCTGCTGTATTGGTGTTTGGCAGATGTACCCAGCAGCTTGCAGTCCTTTAGCTCTGTACATACTTAAACTCCTCCTGAGAGAAGCAGCAGCTTCATTTGGGCAGTGATAATTTGCTCTTCTCTTTCCAGACAATATTGATGGAGGGATGTTATCCCTGATAGTACTCATCCTTACTAGTCAATCAGTACTCATATATAATTGCTCAGAGCAAGTTAAGAAGCTCCTCAGAAAGAGGCAAGATTGTCTTTATGGAGAATTCATTAACTTCAGTCTGGGTGGAGGGTTTGGCCTAACATGTTAATGGCCAAATCAGCATGTCTGCAAGTATGTCATGTGTACTACATAATTCTATAGGTTTTACATTGATGATATGCTTTAGAAGATCCACTTAACACTTTACGGGAACACCCATTTCCTTAAATTCCCTAATGAGGTAGCTGTGGGACTGGAGACTGGGGATCTTGTGCTTCACCAGTGATTACTGGCATAATCAAAAATACAGCCCACTCTCTTCAGCTCTGCTTAGTAGGCCTGGGTAGCGCTAAGATCTGTGTACTGACAGCCTGCTGAGCCTGTAACTGCTAGCATCGCTCAAGAGACGGCCAGAGCTCCTGGTTTCACCTGAGAGAAGCTGAAGGCAGCCTGTAGTCAGGCCAAGGAATCTGGGAATGTCATTTATCTGTTGCCAAACAAAATAGTGTTAGCAGACTTGAGACCTGCAGTATTAGCAGCAGTCACACATAGACACCATAAAATTAAAGCAAAATCAGAAGCTGAATTTTAAAGTGAAAAGAGAAAAATATGACCAAGGTTGCTATACAATCCAATGGCAGCTTCCTAGCAGCTACTCCAAATTCCTGGGGCAATATCCCCACAGATGATTAAGTCACACAGGAAAATAGCTTGAAGAGCAGTGAGGATCTCTGCAGCTGCCGCTCAGCACAGTTAATACCACTGCATTGTGTGTCTGTTATAACAAACTGTTTCCTCCCTCCTTGGAGTCCTATGAATCAGAATCTGCAGTTTTACTGCAGCCTGGAAAGCAGTGGGATTGATATGGCAGGCCTTGGTAGAACTAGAGGGAAATACCCTCTCCCACACCCAAAACCTTATTAATCAGATTAATGCTCTTTAAAAGTCCTTCCACCTGTCTGAGAGAATAAAACCCCTCTCTTTTAATGTTCCCTATTATACAAAGCAAACACTGGGGGAAAGTTGCTGTAATATTCATCAAAGGCATCCATGGCATTATCCTAGAATTAACTTTTACAGTTTTTTGGAAACACATTACCCTGGATGTATTTAAAAGGTCAGTGATTAGTAATAGGTAGAAGTTAATTACAAATGCATTTGAGGAACACTACAAAACTATTTACATCTCTTTTTTTTCCCCCTTTACTGCATGAGAGTCCTTTCCCCTGAGGTCTCCTTAGCTATTAAGTGTACCTGTACAAATCAGTAACATCCTGTAGTCACAGAGGTGCCGTTTGCACATTGGTAGCTCAAAGTCGGCTACAGCAGCTGACTGCAAGCTGCCTCCCAGCAGCATATTAGAACCAGGAGGTTTGGGAGATCCAAGCATACTGACTGTTGGCAGTAAGCCCCCCTTTCCTGCTCCCAAATACATACTTCAAGTGCTTTAATCTGTCTGTTTCACCATCCCCGTGCATTCTGCCCAGTGCATTTGTGTGCAAGGCCACAACAGATAATTGTTTCTGGAGGATTTGCAGACATGTAGACATCCTAGAAAAGTGGTCGGCGCTTACTATTTGTGGGGAGGACAGTAAAATCAATTCATCCTTTGTACTCTCAGCTGAGGGCCAGGTTTCTTGTACTGTGACACAAAGGATTGAATTACATTTCTTTTCAGAGTGGATGAGTTATAGAGCCCTCTACAGAGACAATCGCCACATAAATTCTTGGTGAGGGGTAATCTCAAAAGGTAACAAATTTTGCAGTTATCCAGTCCTGGTGGGATTCTGCCAAACCAAGAAGGTGTAATGAGACTACCTTGGACTGTCACACAGCTTCTCAGGTTTTGTGAGGAAGCCCTTCTTGATAGATTGGCTTTGTAGTCTGTATGTGAGTATGTTACTCCTGCAGACTGCGTCTCTTTACAGTTTCTCTTGTTCTGTTTTTGTCCAGTGGAGAGGGAATGATTTATCTTTGGTTAAACATTAGCCTGGAAAGGATCTGTTTAACACTTCAAGCCAGGAGGTTTTGAAGCATTCTTATTTGAGATGAGATGATTTAATTAGGATGCTGAGCATTTAAAAAAATACTCTCTCTGGGACACTTTGGGTTTTTTAGATATTTTTTTTTTCCCCAAGGTATGGAAAAGCTTTATAATCAAGTGAAATATCTCATTTTGAGAGACCCCTCTGAGAAACAGCTCAGGTTTTCTGCCCGAACTGCCTATAAAGGCCTTCAATCTAAAGGGAAATGAAATAAAATAAGCAGTGGAGGAGGGGGTGGCAAAACATCAGTCTTTTAGGAATAAGACTTGAAGCTTTGTCTTCTGTAGCTCCCATGCAACTTTCCTTCGGCTTTTTCATATTTGCTATGTTTTGTCTTCCTTCCTTGTAAAGCCATGCAGCTGCTGCATGACCCAAAGTCATACATGCCTTTTGCCATTGCCTCTGGGAGCTCATCCTGCTGATACCATGGGCTGGAAGTGCCTGTGTTTGTTCTTGGGGTCCTTGCTGGACTGCTGTGGCAGTTTCAGCAACACCTTTCCAGGAGCAGGGAGCCTGCTCTGGGATGTGTCTGTGCGGGTGGAACCAGTGTGTGGGAACACTGAGACTTCAGAGGCTTACCTGCCCTACTCCTGGAGTCATGAGAGTTGCTGTTTCAACTGTCCCTCCTAGCTGGCATGAGAGCCTCCCCCAGCCTTTCTGTCTGTTGAGAGAGTTTAACCCGAGCCAAGACTTTACCTGCTTCTACACACATGCTTCCTACTGCTTTGGTAAATTACAGGCCATAACAGCCGGAGAACATTAGCAACACATTAACTGCAGGGTAGAGATTTTCCATTATTAACTCATTCAGTTTGGAATATTGCCTCTACATATTTGGGATACTATGAATTAATTAAATGTTAAGAATAATTTTGAGTCTTTAATTTTTGATGTCTGACCGTGAGCCCACAAGCAGCTCTGTGATCTCAGTTACATCATTCCAGCTCTCACTGAGATCAGCTATTGACCTGAAAGGCCAAGGCTCTTTGGTAAAGCAGCATGACTTTCCTGTTCAAGATAAATATTTCTTCAGTGCAAGGTTTTATTTTTCATTTCTCATGGCAGGCTGTAAAAATGAACCTGTGGAATTTAAGTGACTAATTACAAGTTCTTGTTATCCAGGTGACTTGTCAGCCAAATTGTGCAGTGATAGTAATCCTAATTTTTGAATAAGGATCAACTGGATTAGCGTCTTCAAAATACTGTACTCTTCTGTAAAGCAGGGGACTGTTACCTTTTTTACAGACAGGAGCAGTAGCGTTCACCCTGTATGCTACTGCTAGTTATCTGAGGCTGATTCATACAGAACAAAAGTGTCAACAGACCATCTGGAGTTTCACATTCCTTACAAACAACAAATTCAGCATCATTCCTCTTTATAATCACTCCCACCTTAAAATTATTCATTCAGAAAGTACAGGCCTTTTCAGTCACCCGTCCCTATCTCCTATGTTCTACAGAAAGTAGTATAAGATAAGTAGTGGATGAAGTCCATCCCCTTTAGGGGTAAGGAGCAGATGTGGGGTTTACCAGAAGAGTCTCGATACTCGGAAGAGTGCCAGGCTGCGGAAAGAAAAAAAAACCCAAAACGTTAGTATGAGGGCATACTCCAATTATATCTTCACTGCTTTATGTTGTTGTCAGGATCACCAAGGGGTTTAGTGCTTTCTTGCTAAGGGGGATAGCAGATGGCTGCAGGCTGAGGAAAGCCCAGAGCTCAGGCTGCCCCTTTCTTACACAGCAGTAAGAGAAGTATGGGCAATGCTGCCCTCACCACTCACAGTGGCTTTAACTCTGAGTTAAAACTCACATTTTTTAATGTGAGCTACTTCCAGGAGATCATTAAAGAGACAAGCAGCTTCTCAGAAATAGCAGCCCAGCCAAACATACACAGTGGCACTACGGGAAACACCCAGGAAATTTGGCCTTGAAGTCTTAGGCGCCTGTGGTATCTCTGAAGATCATCTTCCTGGATCACTCTTGTAAATAAAGGTAGGTTGTAAATCCCACTTGAAAAGGCAATGTAGGCACCAGTGTTCTTCCTTGGAAGCTGTTGCTAGTCATTGCTTAACACCACGGTGATGCCATCAAGCTGCACAGAGACACAGTGATACTCTATTGTATTTTGTTTCAGTGTGGTGCTCACCTGGGGCATATTTTTGATGATGGACCTCGCCCAACTGGCAAACGGTACTGCACAAACTCTGCTTCGTTATCTTTCAAGCCAGCAGACAAGAACAACACCGGAGAAGGCAGTGGTAACACCAATCCTGCCCAAACAGGCAAAGCTGAGCTGTAGGACGGAGCAAAGCCTTCAGAAACACTGCGCAGATCCCACACAGCTTACAAGGAATGTTTTCTAAGTTGCCTGCTCTCTTATATCCTGAGAATGTTTAAATGAATGAAAGCATTTTGCACCATCCTTCGTCTTCCTCTCCTTTTCAGAACTGAGGCCTTGCCTGCTGGTGCATTTACTGTATAAATGGATTGAAAAATGTGTTGACTGACTCCACAGGTTTTCTTTTCCTTTCTTTTCTTTGAGATTGCTTTGGGAATCCTTAAATTAAGAGGCTTTGGCATCATTAGTTATTAGTTTCTTCTTAGTGCTGTGTTACTCTAGGTTTGAGCACTGTTCCTTTCTCTGTGGGAGATGGGACTTGTGTTTTTCTCCGGTCTATAGGAAACTTGTGGGCCTAAGAAAATCCTCAATTCCTAGCACATCTCTGCTTTGTTCTGACTTGCGAGGCATGCAGCCTTTGGTCATATGTATTCAGCCATTTCCCAGCATCAGCCACACCCTGCAGAAACTTGTAGTTATGGCTGTTCCTTCCCAACTGAGAGAGATGGATGAGATGTAAAGCCCATCTTTGGCTAATTCACTGCCAAAACTTCAAGGGTGTGGTTGAAAGGATGTAAACATTGTCTGAGCATCTATTTTTCCCCTTTATTTGGTATTTAAATAAAGGTTTTAACTAGTAAGGCTCACTTCTGTGGGTAACTAATGGGGCTTTGTCTTTTTGTGAGGCCTGTTCAGCAACTGTAACTCAAACCTGAATTAAAGCTGAAATCTGCAGGGGGTAATTATATGGACAAGTTCAGAGATAAACTTGAAAAGTGAAGTAAATGAGGGATGACACTCAGCTCTTTATCTTGTCGGTTGCTACAAGGATTCTGAAATACAACAGTTTCTGCTAAAATGGAGTTTAGGAATGAATGTGGCAGAAACAGGGAGACCCTCCTGAAGTATCCAGTTTTAAAGATTAGCTGATCCGGATGCGTACTGCCTACAAGGCCACAGCCTTTAATTTGTGCAATTGTGGTGTAGGACACGAGTGAGGAGGTTGGTGTAAGAAAAGTATTTGAAAATACCTTTTTCAAAGCCTGTCAGAGCTCCAGAAATTTTCCTGTAGCAAAATTTGCTGTCCCATAAGATGTTTTTCACAGCTGCTTTTACATTCTGTTGAATAGCAGATTGTCTAGAACTGTGCATAATATTGTTCTTTAAGTTATACTATACAGTATTTGCTAACACCACTTTGCCTTTAAGCACTGAGAGACTTAATGAATATAGTATTTACTTCTATTAGCAAACTTTATGACTAAGATATTTGGATCCAATTTTGTTTCTAGTAGGAGCAAAGCAACCGCTGATTTTTGTGGAAGCACGGTTGGGGTTTTATGTCAGTGATAATAAATGTAGTACCTAAAGTACAAACGTCCTTCAGTTAAACTATAGCTACTGTGACAGTGTACAGAATGATCAGAGTTGCCTTTTTTTAGCAAGATAAGAAAAAAACATACAATACCTTAATAGATGCAAATAAAGATGATAAATACTTAGAGCTAAAACACTTGGGCTCTACTGTAACGAACACCTACTCACATCAGTATTCCCCCAGATGTCCTGCAAGGAATTGCTCATCGGCTGCAGGAGAGGTTATGCAGACTGACCTTTGGTGCTTCAAGGCGGTTGAGTTTCTCCTGGTCCCATTGGTTTTTAGCAATTTCTTCTCAAAGGACTGCTTTTATCCCTGTTGTTATTTAAAGAAAAATAGGTTTTCTCTACCACATTTTCTGACATAAACATAAAAAAGGCAGCATCTATAAAAATGTGGTACATAAACATTGTTTAATTCCAGATTGCTGTTGAAGTGTTATCAAATTTCAGTATATTCCTGCCTTATGTTAAAGAAATATATTACTTAAACTTCAGTATTCAGTAATGTATGCTGTCCTACAGGAGATTTATTTTTACAGGATATGGAGTGCAATGAAATGAGTCAATATGGTGAGGTGTATGTGATCTGTGGGAGTTAGACCATTTAACATAGGAAATGCATTGTTCTCTCTTATATGCAAACTGTACCGCAGCGCAGTGCAAGGTAAGACAGATTTCCTTTTACTGCTCTTAGAAGATGCTAGTAAGGGCTAGTATTGAACCCTCCAAATTTGGTTCAGTCTGGTTATGATCATGACAGAGGAAACCGAGCTGAGCACAGTGTATAGAATAATAGGGGAATATTTCTATATGTTTAAATTTTGCACTGTCTAGATGCTTATAAAAACTGAATGCAAACTCTGTAGTAATAGCAAACTATATTTTATAATATCTCTGTTGTTGCTCAGATATTTAAATAGCGTACCTTAAAATATCATGTAAGTCACACGTTATTTATATATGCTATATATATATATAAAATTGCACATGTTTTTTATATCTATATACATACACACACATATATTATCCAAGTATAATTTTAGCCTTCGGTACCTTTTTAATAACTAAAACCTTTCCTTAAGAGGGTTCAATACTTTGAAGAAATCGTATATACATTTTTCAAATTAAATTTCATATATTTGTTGTACACAAATATAAAATAAATTTCTTTATAAATATTTCTGTTCCTCTTCCTTCTATATCTGGGTTTATGTCAGGTTTTTGCACCCCTAGCTGTAGCACTTCTTACAGAACTGCTTTTGCTTTGCTTTCCCTTAACTTACTGTGGATATTATATACTCAGCCCTTTATCTCCAGCAGGTTTCTGCCAGGGCCCAGCACTGCAGGGAACAAGGTATCCATACGCTTACCTGCTTTTGAGAGAAGCAAGCACCCAGGCCCAATAGAGGAGAAAAATGTTCAGAGAAAGGCTCAACTTTTATTTAGTAAATGTTTTGGCTGCTTCCAAAAAATGGGGTGTGGGTTGTGCTGAGTTGCAGGCATGCTGTAGGAGCCCAGAAGTGCCCAGGCTTAGCCTGCAGTGGAGGAATTTGGCTGGAAAGTTGGTTTCTGTCAAGGTCTCATCTCCCAGGATGCAGGTTTGGAATGCCCCGCAGGCAGCGGGTTAATGCCCTGGGCACAGGGTGGGAGAAGCCATGGCAGCAGGGTGAGTTAATGAGCCACTGTGATTCTGTGATCATTGTAGCTATATGGCTTTCACATATTTAAGGCGCCTTAAATATAAGCCTTTTCACAAGCTCTGTCAGCTCTCATACACTAAAAAAAGCCCACTGTGTGTATGCAAACAGGTTAAAACAGACCTTACCACAATGGCTGTAGCATGTATTCCACATGTGGATGGTGATTGGCTGACATCTGGATTTATGCATCGAAGACATCACTCCAAGAAAGGAGAGGGAGCTTCTTGTGAAATAATGCCTTGGCCTCTTATTTCACTTGCAGGTGAGTGGTGTCTGAAGGCTCTGTCTCAGGATAAAGGAAACATAAAACTGAAGTGCACAACTTGCCTCCGGTGGCCCAAAACAAGATAGTGATAATAATAGGAGGATAGGACTTGCCCAGTGTACTAGCATGGGGCATGAGACCTTTCAGCCCTCTCAACTGCTGACGAAGGTAGAGCTGTCTATGGCACTAGTTATGCTCCACTGTATTTCCTCTTCTTCCTCAGCCCCAAAATGATGCAGTTAAATAAGACAACATGATAAGTCAGTATTTCTGTTGGAGTGACAGTGAAGAATGTGTTGTTATAAACATGATGCCAAGCGTGGATGTGTTGGTACTCTATTTATTGTACTGAAATATGTCAGTCTTAATTCACTTAGCCTTGTGTTGCAGTCCATTTACCCAACTGAATTTCATAAGCCATGAGCTTAGACCTTCTCTAACAGAATATGTGAAGTATATTAATTTTTCTTCTTCTTCAGTATTACAAAATGTCTGTGGTTAATGTTGCCATCCCCGGCTCCATCACCCGTGGTTTGGGAGGCGATGTGAAATACATGCTAGAGGCTACTTTTCTGGTCCTCACTCAGAGTTTCAAGATCATGCTCTCTCTCTTTCCACCCTTGGAGGAATTTAAGGATGAAAACAAAACAGATGTCCACACTTTTCCAAATGAAAATCAGCGTGCTTTGTACTCACTTGTTTGCAGAACAAATGGCAGAGTATTCAATGGCACTAGGAGCAAATTCATCAGCTTCCAAATTCAGTAGAATAAGACTAAACATTGCTTAGTTCATTGGCAAGCTGAACTAATAGTTCTTGGTTTATTGACTATTAAAATGAGGCCACCTACAGGTCCCACAATAAACCTGCAAAAATGTTTAGTCCTGCATATGTGAAGAGCTGCATTCCAGTCTGGCTTGCTCCCGCTTTGTTACAAAGAGAAGTCGCACACCACAGGGCCTCAGATCAAAGCCATGACAGCAGTCAGCAACTGTATTATTTTTACAGTCACTTTTTTTAACAAAGTGCAAGATAATACTTCCACACAGTCCCCAATCACTGAAATCACTGAAATAGCCAAACTCCAAGCAGTGTAGGCATGTGAGATTCTGAAATTCTTGTGCAGGCCACCGGTGTAATATTCAATGCATGAAGCAAAAAGATCTCAGTTATGTCCACCTGTTTTTGGGATCAGGACTAGCTTGAGCAGCCCAAATTAAGCAGGAATAGTACATTCAGACACCCTCCCCAGATACCTCCTAGGACCTGTAGCCAGCCTCCTCAGACCTTTTGCTTAGCCAGCATACACCAGCAGAAAAAGAGAAGCAGTTCCAGAAGACAGAAAAGGCTTCCAGTTTCAAACTCCTGTTTTATTCACCTCTTGTTAGACAGCTTGCAAACACTGAAGACATTTCGCTCTGCAGATGTATTAGCCAACGCATTCTCATTTGGTGTTCTTTTTTGTTTTAGTACAGGTGATACCTTGGTCTAACTTCTTTTAGCCAGGAAATTTTACTGCCTTAATGCAACAGATCTTTTCCATTCCTCCATTTTCAGTTGTTGCAAGGATTTTTTTCTCTTCTGTTTTTCAATAGCAGGCATACCAGGCAGTGGAATATTGTTATTTTCCTTACATTGTAGCCTGAAAACTATTTGAACGGCAGCTTCACCTTGTCTTTGAGCCCATACTTCTCATTTCTTGTCCGCTTAAGTGAAAGGAATATCTGTTCCACAAAATACAAGCTCTCACCTACTGGCAATGCAAGAACCATGACATAGTGAGTGCCCACTTTGTTAGAAAAAGTAGCAATTCTTTGGAAAAGCAAAGAAAATACGTCTTTATCGTCCTATTAAAGTGGACAGGATGATTTGTGTGTGTGGGCTAGTTAATTCTGATGTTTTTCCAGGCTGCCCTGAAGCCCTTCTTCTTGCAGTCCAGGTATTGTCTCCTCCACTTTACAGCTTTATTATTGTATGTTTCATAAAGACACAAGCATCTGGAGAACATCCTCAGGTATAACTGCTGGGCAGTGCAGAAAATATCTGCTGTGATCTGAAACAGGTTTTTCTTCCCGTGAAAGCTCACCCTTGGGACTGGGAAAATTAGAAGGTCTGTAATGATGTAGAGATCCTTTCACCTCCAGAACACATTTGGCCTGGGCTGGTAACAGCCAGCACCCCTGGTGATTCCTTAACTTCACTGTTGGGGTTTGGTTTTTTTTGTGAGATTAGTTGATGCTGGTACCTTTTCATAGAAATCACTGTGGCAGTGTCCCTGAGAGCCTTGGTGGTGCTGCAGCTGGTGAGGAGATTGAATTCCTTGCTCTAAGAGCTGTCGGTTTTTATCCAGAGAGCTGTCAGAAGATGGAAGGGTAGTGGAAGGTGGGGAAGGGAAAAGAGGGGTTTGCATTTTGCTGCTGGCTGTTTGCCTGTCATGTTCCCCTGAAATTATATGGATTTCCACCATGGCACTGTAAGATCACATTTCATTCAGGACAATTAAGTAACACAGACTTGTGAAACCCTGTAAAAATAGGTCATGATTCCTAACTTAATTCCAGTATCTGTCTAATGTCACTGACTTCAGTGAAACAAAGCTCCTGTAAATCTGAGGGGATGGAAAGGAACTAAGGTCTGCTGAGAAAGATTCCTCAACATAACTGAGAGAGAATATTTTCAAGACACATTAAAATCTTTCGTAGAAGTAGGGTGCCTTTGGAAAATCCTACTCCTCCAAGTAACAAGTACAGAGAAGAGGAATCCTGACAACCATGAACCAAATACATTCTCAAAAGAGCAGCCTGTGCCAGCTAAAGCACAGCACTGCTAAGTTCTTGGTGAGACAGTCCCTCAGCTGCCTCTCAGCACACATTGCTATTGCTCTGTTTTCACACCTTCCTTTACAGGCTGCAGAAGATACTTGCAGTCGCGGTGGTTTTGTACACCTTTGCTGCCTGAGCCCTGTTGTGCAGGATTTTGAGGAAGCTGAACATTTTATCATGTTCCTAGTTTGAAAAAGTTCTAGGAAAAAAAATCTGAAGTTTTTTGGTTTTTGGTTTGGGTTTTTTTGGTTTTTTGTTTGTTTTTTTTTTTTTTCCAAACCTGAGAAAATCCTAAGCAATCGCTAGAATTTGTTGGTTCCATGTTGTCAACTTCATCTTTAGGCTACCACCAGCGCCAGCAGTCACCAGTGACCATGAATTCAGTATTCTCTGTTGATGAATTACAATTTTTTCTTTGTATGGCTGGAGCTTTTAGTAGCCTGCCAACTCAAAACCATTGCCCAATATATCATTAGAGAGCAAATATGTTCCCGTATATATCTGTGGCATATAAGCAACTCCTACTGAAGCCTGGGCATTCCAGCATCCTGCTGAGGAAGGAAAGCAGTGTCCCAAGTAGTTTAGACTGCAGACTTTTCTTTTCAAATAAAATATTTTTTGTATTTCAAGGTCAGACACTTGGGGCTGTTCAGGTCACAAGACGCCGCAGGCTGTTTACTTTGGAAAACAAGGACATCCGTGGTGGGAGGTGCTTTTAGCAACACCCTAATCTAGTGTTTTAAAACAAACAGCAGTCTGGCCAAAGGGCACCTTCACTCATCCTTACTGACACCATGACATAGAGGGAGAGGGTCCAAGAGCTGACTGACATACATGCAACAGAAATAATATTTGGTATTCTTACTTATGAACTCGAATACCACAAAGCATGTGGGAGATCCTCAGACGAGAGGAATAAATATTTTGCACTGACCACGGTCAGTGTTTACAGTAGAAAGTGATTTCTTGAAAGGCTGAGGCAGTGCCCAGTAGCGGGTTGCGTCTAAAAGCATTTTGGTCATAGTAGAGCAGTGCTTTTCCTATACCCAGATGCCAAGTGGGATGGTAGGTTTTCCTCCTGCCTTGGGATATTTTATTTTATCTTTCAATTGGGCCAACTGTTTAGGCTATGGAGATTCCTATGAGTCAGATTTTCTTCTAGGTGTTTGGTGGAAAACCAGAAGAAATGAATCTTTGAGGAGTTGATATGGAGTGGCAAGAAAAAAAAAAGCAGTGTGAAAGGTTCCTACTATTAGTACAGATGGAGGTGCTTTTATATACAGTTTTGCTCCCTTCTGAATTGCATCGCAGGCTGAGACTGATCAAGCAACATGCACTGTTTGGCTTCTCCTTGCTCACTGGCCAAGCTCCCTTCTTCTCAGAGTACAAGACTCATCATGTAGTAGGACAGCTAGGCTGAAAACGCAAGGTCTCCTGTACATTATTGAATCCACTCTGGAGAAACCATGTGTCTCCAGCCATTTCCATTCCTAGCTGGGTGGCCATGCATGAGTATTTAACACTGTTTAAAAATGTGACTTTCTGTACGTGGATTTCTTTTTATCATTTTGACCCTAGCTTTTCACCACAAACCAAAATTGCCATAGATAGCTACTTTCCCTTTGTGAAAACATTTGTTTCCTGTTGACATTTAATTAGTAGATACATTCCAGGGGTCCAGTTAGAGGGTAAAACTAAAAGTCAATTTTAGATGATTCAGCCCATTCTTAACCAGCAAAATCATGTTTAGAAATGTTAAACTGCAATAAAAATTCACATCTATGTGGACTTACCTAGCGTTTCACAACAGCAGTGAGGACAGGGCACAGAGCTTCCTATTTCTAATGTCTTCAAAAAGTCTCTTCAAAGAATCTGTATTAGGTGTTAGGAGCATAGAGCTTGTGGCATCCAGTTACACAGTTTTGACCATTAAGAGAGGTGAATAAAATAGAGTCAGTTTCAGAAGCGTGCTGTGAATGGATTACTGTTTTAGCCCTGAAAATACACATTTCTTCCAGCAGTATTAAAGTGAGGGGAGCAGGTATGCCACCAGTGTAGGAAACACCCATCTCTTTTCTCCTATAACTTAACTAGGCAAATGAGAGCTATCAAACTGAGGGAAAGCCTTTCAGTGCCTGACACTGGTAAAACCTCAGTGTTTTCTGTAGCATTACTTCCAATAGACACTAATGCATATAAGAAACAAATAGAGTGCAGCATCAGTGTAATGTAATAGTCCTGGTGTTCCCAATGGCAGCGAAAGAATATGGAGAAGCAAGTCCAGAAAGCCTAGGAGAGAACCACATCAATTGCCAAAGGCACGTTCCATAACCTTGGGCCTTGACTAGTAGATACGTTTCTGAATTAACTGCATTTTAAACCACTGATGTTCCATTAAAAAAGGAATATGAACTCTGCTGCTTTTTGTAAGGGAATTAAAAGGAGTGAAATGGCAGAGCTGAGCCACTGGTCCGGGGAACCATCCTTGAGCTGAGCCACATCCTTGAGCTGTGCCAGGAGGACGGGCAGGGAAACTGCTCCTACAGGCAGATCCTAAAGGTGAGGCACCACCTTGTGCTTTATAAATGCATACGCTATCCTGGGTGATGCGTAATCAAAATGTGTTTGCCATTATGCAAATCAAAATCTGAACTCTATTCCACTCAATCAAACAGCTTGTCCTTATCAAGACCCATTGGTGCAGCAGTCAGCTGTAAGAAGCCTGTAAAAGATGATGCTTAAGAGATGCCTTTGAATCAGTCGAGGCAACCACTGCTTTTAAAAGATAGACATTAACTAAGAATATTCATATTTTGAGAGTAACAGAATAACTTGGGACAAAATGCTCACCTCCAGCTCACAAAGCATTTCATGGCTCAGATTGTATTACAGCTTAGAAAATTCATGGCAAAGCCTCCAGGTTTGTTTGAAGACATGCATGAAGAATTATATGGTGAAACATTTCATTCTGGCTGTGAAAAAAGTTAATTCAAAACAACTAAAATGTCAGCCATAAAGATGTACAACATTTTTCAGGAAGCCTTGTCCACCTTGAACAAATGTTTTCATAAAAAACAGCCTGCCTGTAATAATCACTGTTATTGAAAAGACATCCCAAGGTTGCTGTATGGAAATATGTTAAATACGTTCTGAAATTCAATCTAATATAATTTCAACATTAGAGCTCATTCATAATCCTGTATTAAAAGCCTGTGCAATTTTCATGAAATATGTCTGTCTGTGTAATCATGAATGCTGAATATTGTCATGGCTTTCCAGGAATTTTCAACCTCAGTGCAGAGGAAAGAAAACTCTTCCAACTGGACTTTTACACCACTGAGAAGGAATAACAATAACAGCTCTAAACTTAAAATAAACATTTCTGGAAAAATACTATCTTTTGAAAGAGGCTGTAGTCTGAGCTTCAAGCTACTAGTAATATGATACTGAGGCTTCGAATGTGCAGATGGTTATAGCTTCTTGCTTTGTGTGGTACTGGAGACAAACAGCCCCTGTAGGAAGGAATCTGTTTACTCGTGCCTAGGCTTAGAATGCGATCCCTTCAGATGGAGTTGGCTTAAACACCCAAAATATTTCTGGTTTAAACCCTCAATTTACAATTGGATGTGGCTGTTACTCTGGTTATCAAATCAAGTCTTGCCGATTCTTTCTAAGTAGTACTTGCACACACAGAAGCGTGAGGAGGGGGGAAATTCTGTTTCTGTCTCTAGTGTTCCTATTCATTCTTTGATATTTTTCCTTTTTATGAGCAACCTTTTTTTATTAGTGGAATATTGCTGGTTCCGTGGCATAACTTTAAAATGATAGGAAAAATTATACAACTGGGATCTCAATTATTCAGTACAGCCATTTTAATCCTTCGTGTTATTCGATCCAGTACATGGTAATATATGTCTTATTTCCAATTAGAATACAATTCTCACTATATTCATCATCTGTCGATGTCTGCTTTTCCATTTGCCAGAGACATGAAAGTCTGTGATTCAAAGGGTGCCATTCAGACTACCCTACTTGCGGACAATTACAGTGTCAGCAAGGCTGCGTGTAGGTTTGATGCCTGTACCCCAAGGCAGCTGGGAGCTGTTGTGCATTTTCTTTCCTGCAGAGTTTCTCTGACAGCTTATTGCAGAATGGTTCCTCCATGCCTCCACAGCCCTGTGCCATTTGTATGAGCAATATTGCAGAGCACATTTGTTTGAGACTGCTCAGCTGCGTGTGCCAAAAAGATCACTTTTCACTCCTGAGGGTCTTATACTGCAAACTGCTTCACAGTCCTATGTGCTCTGTGACCCTGTGCTTTGCTCCCCAAGTTGTCTGGGGAACAAGGTGAAGAATGAAGAAGAGACGGTGAGAGGAGAGGAGGAGAAGAAAGGAGGGCCAGAGTGGTGGTGGGTGAAACTGTGACAACTGCCTTGATGCACTTAAAAGGTTTCAAGCAGACTGTCCACCTCACAGACTTTAGGGTTTATCCTTGGTCTTTTGGTACCATGAATATGCAGCAGAAAATATGAGAAGACAAAGTCCAAACCTAAGCAGCTGAGTACTAGCAGCTGTGTCCTGGCTTGGGAGAGGAAAGGCTGTCTATGCACAGTGTGCCTGTGAACTCAGAGGTGAGGGCTGGGTGGCAGATGACTTTTGATGGTGGCAGCACTCCTGTGACACTTCCTTGGAATTAGAGGTGGTCCCACTCCCATTTCTTTGGTTTTCTAATGTGCTGAACTCCAAGTGCAGTTCACACAGATCTGAGAGCAGAGCTATAGTATTGAAGAGGACTGGTGTTTTTTAGGTCAGTGGATTAACCTGAATTAAGGAGCCTTCCCAAAAAAGCCCTTAGACCAGGGGAAATGGTGGCAAACAGTGCCTGGGGTACACTGAGAAATCACACAAACGCCGCCTCTCTGTGTACAGTGGGCTTTTTTCTCACACTTCCAGATGAATGGGCTGCTTCCCACTTATGCAGTTATCTAAGTGAGATTTTAACTGTCAAATCTTGCTTCTTTGTGTCCAAAATGTCCTGACAGATGACCAGGTTACTGTAAGATGAAGCTGAGAAGATGGTTAGAGGACAGCAGTTCACTCTTACTTAGGGCACAAAGAACTAGAAAGGACCTAGTGAAATTTCCAGACAGGACAGTTAGTGGAAGGGAGAGACAGAACCTTTCTCTACAACACGGACTTATCCTATGGGACTCGGTGCTGCAGGATGTCATGGGCTGCTGGTGAGTTCTGTGCCGGCCTTGCTTTGAACTGTTTTTATCAGTACATTTTTTTGTTCCAGGTGGCAGATATTTGAACTAATCCAGTGCTTGATGCTTTGCAAAGGTGTGGAAGGGCACAGCTCAGGAATTTGGTAATGATTTTCTGGGGCCCTCTTTAAAAACTGTCACCTTGCTAATCTCAATAGATAGCAAGCTCTAAGAGTCATGCAAACACTGGAAAAAACTTAGTATCGTTAGGGACACCTTCTTGCAGGGCTTTTACAAGTAGATCAAAAAGCAGATCTATGTATTTTTTGCAGAAATATTTGAAAAGTGTAGTGAAAATACTCCTTCTTTAATGGCAGTGAAAAGGGCCTTAACAGCTGTAACATTACATAGCATTGGCATCTTGAATGTGGTGATTATGGGACAAAGAAACTCCAGACTCTGCACCATAAGGTTTTTTTGGGTGTAGCTCCACATTTACACATAGAACACCTGAGATTTAACTTGCAGTTGTTCTGACCAGGAACAAGAAATTTCCCTATGATAATGTAGCCAGGCTGTGTGCAGCCTCTTTAAAGCTTCAAGAAGCTGCCACATCATTTCAAAGGTAAATGAATGCATCCCTTAAAATTCTCCAAAAGAGAGCAGAAGGCAAAGGCAGCGAGTTGCCACGTGCTGCTGTTTCTGTGGGACCAGTGATCACTGATGCTCAAGGCTTGTATCTTTTATGTAGGAGAAGACTAAGGCACAAAAGCAGTTATGAATCATCTGAGGTCAGGCAGGCAGTAATGCAGAGAGTGGGGAACCTTTAACTTTTTGTCCTTGCTTTAGTCCCTGGATATGCTTGACCATGCAGAGGAGCCCCTTAACTCCTGCCACTGGGTGCTGTACTTGCTCCTCTGCTATTCAAGGTTGGGAAAGTGAGTGCTGCCTGGGCTTAGAGGAAGGGCAAGGAGGGAGGCTGCAGAAGTGGATGTGTGTCACTGGTAACAGCACTGATGGGTGATGGAGTGGCTTTGGGTTTTTAAGGTGAGTACATCTGTGGTGAATAGCAGCAGTCACAGAGGATAACTTGCAGAGGAGACTGTCACACTGCTGCCATCATGGGCTGTGACTTAACAGCAGTAAGTTTTACTTCTCACCCAGCAACCCCAAAGTAGGCATCCAAGCAGCTGAAAAAGAGTATTATCTTGCCTGCTCCACATGGGCTGAGCGTTTCCACCTCTCGGTTCATGGCCTTTCCCTGCCAGGCGGGCATCCCTCTGCCTATCCGCTGTGTTTGCACTCAAACATTGGCAGGGTGTGTTGACTGGTCCAGGGTCACCAAGCTGCAAAGAAACACTCTGTCTGGTCCAGAGCTCTGTGCTTGCTTTCATCACATGGATATGCGTCAATGTGTCACTTTAAAGTAGTAAGAGAGATGGAAGAACAGATGAGGAGGAGGGAGGCAGGAAACATGTCATAAATCCACAGTGAGAGGGACTCTGAAGTAAGAGAATTAAAGACTCTGGAAAACACATAAAATTCTGCTGCAGAAAGGGCACTGTCAATGCTTCCTGTCAGTGCAGTTTGCTTTTTATTTCCTAGTGTGCAATATGATATAAAAAACGTTCACCTTTATGAGACGATCCATGAAAGCCTGTATTTCATGAGATTTATTTTTTGTATGAATAGACTTGGTGTTTCCAGACACTGGTGGATATCAGTTGCCATCCTATAAAACAAGGCCACCAGAATATGCAGTCTCCCAGGGACCGTCTCTTCCAAGAGTTGTTCCTTACACCAGGGTCTACTTTTCATTTAAGTAGAGCTGAACTGAGGAATGTAGAGTTAAAAAATAATGGGGAAAGATCACAGTGAAATCATTTCCCCCCAGAAAAATCCCACTCATGGCAATCATGAGATATGTGAGGCTTTGTGCTTTCTCACGGTGCTATTGTAAAGAGAAAGAGACAATTTGAATCCACTCAAGTATTACAGAGTGTCTCAAATACTACAAAGCGTTTCCGTAGACATATTACCCCACTGCAGGAATCTGAAATTCCCTCAGCACCCAGGATATTAAGCAGTCCGGGGCTTGTACTTCTACATCAAGATTGGAAAGAAGGGAACATCCTGGCTTACCTAAAAATGACTGGTGAAAGGAAAAATTGCCAGCACAACCACCACTGGCCTCTCTGACAGGCAACTGTATTCTCGTTCAGCCATCCTCAATGCCTTTATGGGACTGAACATGTTCCATGCAGGGAAAAGGCCTACAGGCTCTGTCCAAAAGACTCGTGATGCTTGTGAACAACAAGGAAAAGGATTAACACTGTGTGAACCACTTTAAGCATGGTGAAAAATAATTTCACTACAGCAGTGTATGAGCTGGGACATCCCAGCATTGAGGGGGACTTCTTCCTGACAGCCAGAGTGCCCCTCACTGCACCTCCTCATCTTACTCGTTGCCCACACTGTGTGGCCACACGTACCAGTAATGTTGGTGTCAATTGATTGCAAAGAGTTGGTTGCGTGACTTCACGGGTGCATAGCATCTGGAAGGCATTCTGACAGAGTTAAATGCTATGGCATGGGGATATAAGGAAGGATGTGCCCATCACACTTGGGCTTCTCTGCGGGGACCCACCAACCAGATAAGTGTGCTGCTGCCTTCCCTTAGCCACCCATCTTACCTTACTCTTCTCTTCCTAGAGCAATTTGAGAGTTATTGCTGGCAAGACTGTGTTTTCATCTCTTTGGTTTCATTGCTAGTCTATGCACAACATATTAGTGATGTGAAACAGAAAGGAAGGAAATAGAGGGGAAGCACCAGGAGCAAAGTAAGCATTTTTAGGGAGGTAGAGACTGCACAGAGAAATGCTCATGCATTTCAGTCCCTTTTCAGCCAGGGATTTACCATCCTTCTGTTTCGCATGACAGTCCCGTGTGCAGCACTGCCCTTTCAGGCTTTGCCAGGAACCATGGAGGTTGCGGAGCCCTGGAAGTCAGGCTTGCAGGCACTTGTCCTTCATTGTGCCCAGCTGTGTGGGACCTGCTTTCAGCTCTGAAGCATTCAAAAAGCACAGATGCATTTCTTTCCAGATGAGCAGGCTGCTATGCACACAGTCTTTTCCCCAGTGATGGGATGGCAGGAAGAGCTGTTCTCTGCATGTGATGGCTCAAATCCTGCCAGGATTCCGAGGAGATAAGACAGGTTTGGTGTACAGCTTTCTGGGAACTGAGGTGATATCCATCCTGCAAAAATCTCATCTCCTGCTGGAAGAGCAGGCAGGGCATAACAGCTCCCGTTGCTGTATGCCAGACCACTACAGTGTCCGTATGTGCAGGAGGACCCACAGGATTTCCAGCCTCTGTTGCGGTAAAGGACGAGGTCCCAGCCAAGGTCTTACTTGGATGAGCCAGCAACCCTACGAGCCCCAGGCCTGACTGAGGTAGGGCGAACACCTCCAGGGGGGACATGGCACAGCCACACCGCAGCCTTTGCCCCCTGCCTGACTGTCTTGCCTGTGGAGGGCTGCTTGTGCAGCAATCCTGTGGTCTTCTACTGCTGGTAGGGCTGCTGAGGTTGTGGCTCAAGAGGATGTGGTTGCAGGCTGGGAATGTTAAGAGGGCAGAGGTACCTTGTGCGTGCCTTCAGGGTCCTCCTGGCTTTTTCTCACACCTTCCCACATTCCAGGCAGCAGGAGTCTTTCAGGACCATTGCACAAATGCAGACGTAGCTGGGAACTGGAGCTGAACAGTTTAAAAACCACAGGGCTCTTCATTGCCAGCCAGAAACACAACCTGACTGCTTTCTAGGTTGGGTGGGACCCTGTGTGTGGGACCTCAGATGTGAAAGCTCTGAAGAGCCCAAAGAAGTGGCTGAGATCTGAAGTGCCTGAAGGCTGGAGCCAGCTGCGCCCCTTCTGGGGCTGGACCTGGATCTGCCATATGACATGGGGCCTGGGCTGCACTGCTGCTGCAGGACAACTGGTGGAGAAGAAAGAAGCAACACGATATTATTTATCTGCCTCTGATCAAGAAAGTGCGTAGCTTCAGTGACCATCAGCAGAGTAATGAAGATACAGTATGAGTCACACTGGGGAGCAACAGGTTTGTGGCCTTATGCAGGTTCATTCTGCATTTCCTTTTCCTTGGTGCAGTTTCCTTGGCTCCACACATAAAGCTGTGCTTGCAGGGAGGTTTCATGTCCTGCAAAGCCACTCAAAGCTGCTTACTCCTTTACCAGAACTAGAACCATCCTAAGGTGCTGCTCTGATCCCTCCTTATTGTCGCCAGCATATAACAGTAGTGCTGCAATGTTGAGGAAACCCCTTTTTGCTGCATCGCAACTGGAGGCTGAGAAGCAGCAGTGGCACTTCTGAAAATCATCATTGCCTTGAGCTGGGAGCATAGTCCATCATTTGCCTATTTGGAACTATTTTCCAGGTCCTTTAGCTTCTTGATTTTGCAATGGCTACAGAAGTGCATCTGCAGCAGTGTTTTATGGACAAGCTGTGCTCCCTCTGTGGGAAAGAAATGGAAGAACTCATGTGGCTGGCCTCTTGCCAGCATTGTAAAAGCTGCTTAGCCAAAATCTCACCTTGATTTTGTTTTTTCAGCTTGGGCGACCTGATTATCAAAGTAGCCATAGATTTGGAGAGGAGCACCCACCAAGTCTGATGTATGGAGGCCATGAGGGCTGTGATGGGCATGAGCAGCACCACCAGTGACTTGACCGGAGCCAGCCCCTGACTGGGCCAGCCTGGTTCTGCTGGTTGTGGTCCAGGAGGACAGGAATCAGCCCTGGACCCTGGGGTGTGAGCAGGCTGTGGGGCTGTGAATGGATACCAGGTAGACGGGCAGGGTGTCAGAAAAGCACAGTGTCTGTGAATGCACATGGATGAAAGATGAAGGTTTCTGCCTGGTTTCAGCAGGTTTCTGAAGGTTTCAGCAGTGGGAGCCACATGCAGAAAGAGAGGGTGGTTTAGTGCAGGGACTACAGTGCAGACACTGTGGGGACATGGTGGCAGTGGTCACCCCAGGGACCCCAGCTCAGCCACAGCAAGTCCCTCACGCTGCTGCTGGCCTGGGGGACTGCAGGACATGAACAGCATAAGATAAAAAGGTGGGGGTTTTTTTTGAAACAAGTGCAGAAACATGTGCCTCCATCACTGGCCTCTCTTCCAAATGAGCTACCCAAGGGCACCGGGCAGGGCGGAGGGAGGTTTGTTATAATGTGCACTAAACAGCATATGTCCTTACATATGCATGCCCAGTCCATGGCTCCAGTGCAAGAAAAGGAGGGGTTAAGCCATGTAGCTCCAAGCATGCTTCATCCTCAGGGATGGGCAGGAGGAGTCGGGGGGGCCCTGTCCCCATGTGAGGCTGGAGCAGCTGTGGCCGAGGGTCCCGCCGAGGGTCCCACAGGACTGGGGGGGTTTGCTGACTCCAGCCCCCAGCCCCTTGGCATGCAGCCCAGTCTGAAGAAATATAAACCAAAGAAGCATAAACAGATGATCACATGAAAAATATATCATGATTAGCCAGATAGATCCCAAATGTTTGTTCTGTAAACTGCAGCAGGCAGCGCAAGTGTTCACTGCAGCTGCAGTTTCTCATCTTATTTGTGTAAGTGTGCCATTAAGCTTAGACGTGGGCAAAATAATCTTTCCTCGATTCTCACTAAGAAGCTGCTCTAAGGATATATTATTTCAATGTTTGATTCGACCCTTTTGCGACTGGTATTATACCGTAAACTGATTCTCACTTAATAGAAAATCTTTGTGCATTTTTTCTCCTGGGCTACTTCCTTTTCCCTCTAAAGCCATTAAAGTGGTGTGTTTTGTGAATGAAAGCTGGATCCCTTTAGCAAGATGGCATTAACACTGACCTCTGCTCATGCATTGAATTCCTGCCCAGCGGGAGGCGAGGTTGGAGGAAAAGGTTAGTTCATTGATGGTCAGAGCCTGCTGTTAACCTGCCTGGAAAGGGAACAGCTCAGGGGGCTTTTCCCTTTCTTGGATTAGCCCAATGAAGCCATCCTCCTCTCCCTTTAGTTTTAACCATCTGCTGGAAAGATGGCTCTGATTCATCTCAGCTTGGTAGAGATAGGTTTTTTTCAATCTATAAAAGGGCAATAAATTGTGGGGAGGGGGATACACTTCTATTTTCCTATTGCTACTGCCTTTATCAGAGCAGGCTATCTGAACTTCGCAGCATGAAACGTTTAGCAAGGACAATGCAAAGAAATCAAAACCAAACTCCTTCAGCCATTTCCCAGGAAATTCAGCATGGTTTGTGTTCTTTGGATCCTAAAATACATCCTGGAAGACAGGTAATCTGGAAAAATAAGATAAATTGTGAAGCTGATCGCCAACAGCTTCTTCCGACAGCTAGTGCACAAGAACCATTTGGAGGGAGATGGGACTGTAATTTATGATGCTACTGGACTCTGAAAAGGTATTGTGTAAAAATAGCATCTTTTCATTTGATAGTTTTATCTGCTGAATATTGTGATAAAACCTGTGGTCTGCTGTGTTAGAACCAGAGAGGACCAGAGTACAAGTCAAAACCCAGAAACTTCACACAGTTCAACTGGAAAACATGCTGTAGGTTTCCTGTCTCCTTTGTATCTTCGTGTTCCTTCAGAGCCAAGCCAGCATTTGGAAAACCAGCTGTGCCTCACTTATTTTTGCACCATCAACCGATTCATTAATGAACCCTCCTCCACATTCTTCCCCCCGCCACTTCAGCTACCAAATTGCTCCAGCTGCAGGTGGAGGAGTGACTAGACTGAAAGCAGAGCAAGATGTCCATAGTCTAAATTGAACTGTAGCCATAGCAGTGAAAACCACATCATCTTAATTTAGCTCTCCCACCAGTGCCAATCAAGAAGAAATCCACTGAAGCATCAAAAAGGAATCCATTAAAGTCAGTGGAATTGCACTAGCACAAGGTTGGTTTCACTGAGATTAGGCTTTAGCTTTGGTGTCTGTTTTATTTGTAAATTGAGCAGATAGAAGCCACTGGGAGATCATTAAATTGGAACTTGGCAATTTTCATTTCCACTTGTTTTTTTGAATTAAACCATACTTTGTTATCCTTGCCAGAGTCTGCAAGGACTAGTTTGAACTACTCTCACCAGCTAAGACAACACTTCTTCTCCATAAGGTGAGCACGTTGAATAAAGCTTATCGATGTACTTGTTTCTTTTTCTTTTAATTCACCCCCTGACCTTTTAAAATTACTTTACTCAACAAAGGACAATAGGGCCAATCCAACTCCCATTAAAGTCAGCAGGAGTCTTTTCATTGACTTCAGCTGAAGTTGGGCTGAGCCCAATAAGACTAACTTCAAGAGTAAAAAATAGCAACTCATATAGAGATTTATCTTGCCCCCTATGGCTTGATAACTGACCTCCCATCATGTTCAGTGGGACAGGATCAGGCCCGTAAAGCCAAGTAGAACTATTACAGGCCTAATCCCATAACCTAAAGCTGATGAAGTATTTGCATTTCCTCTTTCTAATCACACAGGAATATCTGAGAACTATTCATGACTTTATGAATGGGGAAGTGCTTCCAGCTGAACAGATCAGATTCATCTTTGGGTTGCTTTGTGCTCCAGAGTTTTCCCTTTTCAAAATAGGGAGATGGCAGGGGTAAGGGGCTTAAAGACTACCTCGTGCACCTCCTTCACTCTTCGGCTTTCCTCCTCCATCTTCCCACACAAGCACCATCCTGCTCCTTTTGCTGGTACCTTGCCAGGTTACCCCAGCTCCCATTCTTCTTGCCATTTGCTGTCCCAGAAGAAAGTGCCACTGATCTCCTGTACCTGTTTGTCCAAAAAGCAAGCAGAGCAGCACCTGGAGGGGCTCAGCTGGGACAGAGTGGTGATGTGGTTGCCTGTTGGTCTGTTGGGAGGAGGTAGACTGGATTTTGTTCCTTGTTGCACCTTCAGCCTGAGACACTAAACATTTGTTTTCTAAATAATACTTGAACTGTACCCTAACATGAGGAAAGTTCCACCAGCTACACAAACTCTCAGTCTGTTTTATGATGTGGATTTTCCAGTGGCTCTGGACGTAACACAAAGCTGATGTTTTTCTCCTCAGTTTTTTCGTGATGCCCTTTCTCCTTTCTTTCTGATTACCTTGCAACAAATCTACGTGTAAGACTCCATCTATAGCACACTGAATTGTTTCACCACCAAAAGAAGAAAGGTCATCTGGCAGCTTTTTGAATTGCTGTTAAAATTACCACCTACCGTAAATGCTTGTACGTTTTAATCCGGAGACCCTGGATCACAAATTTTCTTTAGGTTAAAAATAAATCCACTCAGTGGCATCTGCAGAGAACATGTTCCAAGGTCAGAAAACTACCCCACCGTCAGAGTAATTTGTAGCAGCCACCCAGGGAAAGGTAGGCTTGACAACACAGCCATGCTGCGAGACAGAATGCAGTACCACTGCAAAGGAGCAGATGCTGCTCTTCCCTCACCCCCGTGTCATGAACCCTTCTCCTTTTTCAGCAGAATCCAAATTTACCTGGTCCTTTAAATATAGATATATAGTACATGAGAAAAGAGCTCTCAGATATCCTCAGCCTCTCCCTGCATGAGGAGGAAGAGCCCCCCTGACTCCTGACACCGTCAGCCATGGTATTCTCTGCGCTCGCCCAAATGCACTGCAGCATCAACATCAGTCACTTCAAAGAGCTCTTTCATGTACCACACATTTTTTACTCCAGAAGGCCCAAGCCAAAGGCAGATCTGGCTGTCTCTGGCTTCATTCGGCTCGCCACTTGTGTGGCCCCTTAGAAAGGTCTGAGAAAAGTGAGCAAACTTTCCGTGTGCTTTCAGTGAGCAGGTGTAAGATATAAAGCTCTGTCACCTGTTGTTAGCAGTGCAAGGTAATTAATGGCTTTGTGTTGCTCTCAGGTCTGTTGGTCCTACGGAGTGAAGGATTCCTCCCCTGCCTGCACTACAGAGAAGTCTTGTTCCTTGGGTGAGACGGGGCATGGGGATGGGCAGTTTCTATTCCTCTCAGCTGAGGCTTCTGCTTATGTCTCAGGAGAGAGCCTACAGACCACACTGCAGCAGGGCATGCCACAGTGGGACTTAAAGCATGGCTGGCTTCTCAACCCCTACCCCAGCCACTGCAGAAATGTGGGCTGCCCCTCATGGTGCCCACCTCTGCAAGCACCTGGGGCCATGCCCAGCTTCATCACATGGGAGATGCTCCAGAGAGCTGCCTGTGAGGGGCTGGCTCTCCTGGGGGCAATGTTCTAATGAAGACAACCCAACCCTATTTCAGGAGCCTGCATGCAGGGAAGCCTGGGGTGGTGTGCAGTCCTGTCCCACCAGCCTCCCCTTGCCAGCCAAGCGGGTGCTCATGGGGTGAGGGATGCTGCTCTCCAACCCTTCTGACACCTGATGCCGCAGCTGGAGGAGCAAGCCCAGCAGTGTCTCTGTTGGGGAATACCCTGATTCTGCGTGTCCCAGATGGAGCAGGCTCACAGAAGCCTGCCTACACTGCACAGCAAAATCCTCTCTCTGTGCTGTCAGATCAACATTGTAGGACTTTTCTCTCCAGTTCTTACTAACTTCCGGCAACAGGCACCTACTTGAGCACCTTAATCACTGTAAGATCCTTCTGTCGTCTAGTTCAGTGTCTGAAGGAGCCCTTTCTCTCTGCTCAGCACAGAGGGAGCCCACCAGAAACACATATCTGATTTGGGCAGTTAAATGCCTAAAGTCCTTTGACATAAACCTAGTCTAGATCCTCAAAAATCACTAATCAAGCCTTTCCCCAACTTCTCAGTCTTCTGATAACAGGAGATCTGATTAAATATAGTAGCTAACTTTTGGGGAGTCTTCTGGTAAAGTCATGAGAGCTGATGACATTGCTCAACGTTTGAGTGGCAACGTTTGTTCTTGATGATTTATGTAGATGCAAATATTCTGGCAAATTCTCTTCTCTGCAGGGAGAGACAAGCCAGATACTCCACTCCACTGTTAACCAGAAGCCAGAAGAGAAGGGAAGGCACATACCAGATTTACTGCATATACCTTCATTGGCCAAACAAGGCAGGCAGCCAGCAGTCTATTCCATGCAGCAACCATGGCTTCATCCTGCTTTTGCAGCCAAATGAGAATGGCAAGGCATACGGCAGGAGGTTGTATTTTGCACTCTTGATTCTTATTACAAGGTTCGAAGTTTTTTGTTTACATGCTCAAAGAGCAGAGGCCAAGTCTCTTCATGCTTGTAATTACTTAGGTACGACTAGCAAGAAAGTTTGTTTTTCTCATCTAGAAAGCATTTGTCTGTAGCCAGTCACTTATAAAAGACTTTCAGGTTAATTTTTTCCATTTCTCTGCTCTTTGAATATTAAGCAGCGAGTAGAAACTGATTCCCTAGAGGATATAATACTTTCTGCTGCCACAGACTGTCATGTACTTACCAAAAACATTGATTTCCTTTGGACGCAAAGATATTGCCATCTTTCTGATTGATTGAATGCGACTGCGTATTTCCAAAATACACAAAGGTGGGACAACCACAAATGTATAATTAATGAATTGTTTTGGCCATATTTACTATAGAAGTTACCTGAGCCTTGGCTGGAAAACGTATCCTTTTTGGTCTGGGCCAAGTGCATGCCAGCATGCAGTATATTTTCCTTAAGTTACATGATACGAATGTTTTTAAGAATCACTTGTGTTCTTCCAGTCTGCCTGCCAGAAGTGTTGCCCAAATCCATTCCCTATTTAATCGTGAAGGAATGCTGTTCAAAAGATTTGAGGTCAGAAGTGCTCAATAAATCAATCCAGATACACTCCTAATGAGTGGTGAATTAAACAGCATTTGTTTTAAGATCAGAGGTCCTCTAGGGAGATTATTTTTTATTACAAGCAGAATTGCTCACTTGCAGGTATCAAGAAGCTGGAAGCTAAAGCCTGTTTTCAGGGTCCACAAAAGAACCTGGGTCTTCTTTACTGAGAGCATGTGATTGTGTCCAGACAATAATGATAAGCAGTTGAGACTCATGGCCTCCACTGGAATACCCAGTTTCCTGAAATAGGGAGAAAGAAAAATTTTGTAGCTTCAGCTGGGATTAAGTTATTCTGCATTTATAGCTCCAGGTTCTTATCTTGCAGCCCACAACACAGGGATTCAGAACAAGTAGTGTGGAGAATATAGCTGCGGTAGAAAGGAGATGTTTGGAGTCCACGCTGGCAGTTCACTGCTACTGCTCAGAGCAGGGTGCTGGATGAAGCTGTCCTCTGCAGAGCTGGGCAGGAGAAGCCAGGGCTTTTTGCCACCTTGAAGAACAGTGGGCAAACATTTCAGGTGAAATGCTTGAAATGGAAAAGGTTTTGCGTGCTGATAATGTCTCTTGTTTATTTCTAGCCTTCTATGTTTTTGACAATTTGTGGGTTTTCAGAGCATTAGAAATTAATGATTCCAGCTTTCTGGTCAGTCTCCAACTTCCCATCAACCACTCTTCTGTGAGCTGTCCATCAGGCTACTTGTGCAGGGGGGTTATAAGTGGATATTAAATGTCCTCATGCAGCCTAAGTAGCACAGTATGGCTGCTTTACATAGGAGCCAGTGAGAGTCCCTGGGCAAGCAGGAGAGGTTGAGGTCCACACTAATAGCTAGAAAGTCACACTCAATGTTTGGAGAAACTAAGAAACAAACAGACCTGACCATACATCATCCTTCGATACTATCAGGAAAAGTATAGCCAATTCCCTCTGGTGTCTGGAGAAACAGTCAGATCCTTTCTGTTTGCACATTATTATGTTTTTATCACCCATTGCTCATTAGAATTTCATTTAATTCTAGTTTAAACAGATAGGCTGACATTCCCTTTCCTGTCCTAGATCCACATTTAGACAGCAATGCCCCACAGCGCAGCAGTGTAACACACAATCATGGGGGGTGGCCGAGACAAATGGACCAGACGACTATCCAGGTGAAGGATGTGGTTGTAGAAATCTTAAATATCCTCATAAGGAGCAAGGGCTTTGAAACTACATTTGCCATAGAATATTTAGCAATTCATGCTCCAGGAATAAATTATTAAACTAAAAAAGAAAGGTTTTTTTAATCAAGTGACTTAAGGCTGGTGTGGGTCAGACCTTGGCATTTTCTTTCTGTGGGGAAATCCTGATGTTTCCAGACAGTTTTCATTCTGGATTGGAATGAAGCCTAAAAATATTTTGCCTTTCTGTGGAAATAAAATTCTGAAAGTCTTTTGTTCTGGGAAGCTCAAAATGCTGCTTTTCACTTCTTCTGAAACCAAATGCTGCAGACATACGCTCACTGGGAGGGGGTTGTCTTCTCAGATGGCTGCCAAGACTGAAGTGCAATGATGTCTGAGGCAAATCCACAGCATCCCCTGGACTGTTCCTGTGATGTGTGGTGCACAGAAACCCCTCAGTCCCATTCTTTTTTGGGCCTCCAGACCTGCCATGTGCCCTGCTGTGCAGCAGAGCCTGGGAGCTGCAGGTTTTGACCCAGAGCTGTGCTGCCCATTGGGTGCTGCCAGGAGACACTGAGCCTGCGACACTGCCAAGGAAGCTTCAGTCTGGGGACAGGAAAGGTTTCCAGAATCAAAAATATTTCCATGAAACATAACTGGTTTTGACATATCACCATCAATCAATTACTAATTCCTGACTAGGTAGGAACTGTGTTGGTTTGGTGGGCAGTGAAGCACATTATGAGTCTTGGATAGTTGCAGTGGTTTTCATACCAGTCACCAGTGGGAGAAGGGAGATATCTCAAGGAGATTAATCTTTGGAGGAAGAATGAGCTTCAAAAGCTCTGAGGTTATCCTATTGATATATACAAACCCAGGGACTGTCAAACCCTGATGGAAGCATGAGTATGCAGTTCACACTGGATAGAAGGCCTGAAGCTTTATAACATAGTTCGAGCGCAGCCACATTAGCATTAATGTTATTTATGCTGGTTAGGCATCTACATCTTTTCACTGTCCTAGATCTCGGCTCCTTTTGAAAGTGGATTTTGGACTCATAAGTTATGGGGACTTTTAATAGTTTTATATCAAATTAATAACTCTTCCAGGAGTAACTTCAGTATTTGCACATTCCCTGTTTTACAGTGGGTATTATTTATAACCACATATGTCAGTTCAGAAGGACAGACCATTCAGAAAACGATGTGGCTTATATATAGCAGTGATGGATGGTTTCTTTATAGGAACCACTTGCATGTGAAAGAACAACTGTTGTGTATTAAATAGGTTCCCTGTGTTGTACATAGAGTTCATACCTGTCACTGAAATAAAAATCCAATGAGAGAGGGAAAGAGCAAGCAAGCTCATGAAATTACATGGGATAGTCATATAAATACCAAAGAATACACCATGATTTTTGTTACTACAATGGTTACCCGTGGAAGTCATGAAGATGCTTGA
The DNA here is from genome assembly GCA_009867235.2 of Psittacus erithacus. Classification (NCBI taxonomy): domain Eukaryota; kingdom Metazoa; phylum Chordata; class Aves; order Psittaciformes; family Psittacidae; genus Psittacus; species Psittacus erithacus. The sequence goes on from WYDI02032925.1 coordinate 95,659, forward strand.
GAAACTTGGCAAATGGGTTGATTGCCTGGGACTTTCTGTTCCTGCCTCATGTGCCTGGGACTTTTTGTTCCTGTACTGAAGAAGAAGCGTGAAAACTCTGTGCGCTGAGGAATTAGTTACTTCTAAAGCATTAATAGCTGGAGAGTTGCCAAATCATTATTGTTTTTTCTGGAAAGGGTATTAGGTATTATTCGATGAGATAAGATTTTCTTTCCATGTGTCCATACCAGTTCAATATTGGAAGATGAAACACATACCTAGGGGATTACAGGCCCAGAAAACACCTTTTCCAGGAACACGAGCTGAGTGAATCACTTCCGACAAAAATGTGTTGAAATGTTAAACAAGTGCTCTCTTGATTTAATGTTCTAGTTAATTATAAAAAAAGCTCAATGAAAATGGAGACAAGTTAAGACTAATATTGTTTTATGGAACTAGTATTTTTAAGGGAAACAATAAAACTGGGCACATGACCTCAAACTATTCTGAAAAAGGGGTAGAAAACATATTAGGAAAGCATTGGTCCTGTATCATTTTTCCAGTGACTGAACCATCAGAGCTGTCGTAGTCTCATGGCTTCTGCTACAGGCCAGCTAACAAAGACACAGCTTATTAGACCTCTGGCTAGCAGAGTTGTTTTCAAACTTGGGGCCAGCCAGGGTTTCTCCGGAAAGTTCTCAAACCTCAGAGATGGCACAGCTTGGCCGTACCTTCATGAGATTCATCCCAATGTGGAGATCCCCAGAGACCCTCCACGGCATGGGAGCCTTTAGTTTACAATGCAAATGAGCTTAGATGATCACTCACACTCTGTGCAGTGTCCTTCATTTAGGCCTTTAAAATTATTATGAAGGTCCTTCACATGATGATTCTGTTTCCTGAATTCAGCGCACCCATGAGATAGGGAGGAGAGGGAAGATTCTGTGTTTCCTTCCCCTCTCCCTCCATACATATATGTATGTATATCCTCTATATTGTCACATGCATATGCACAGACTGGGGGTTGGGAACCTTAGAAACATACAGTCATAGAATGGTCAAGGTTGGAAAGGACCTTAAGATCATTCAGTTCCAACCCCCTGCCATGGGCAGGGACACCTCACACTAAACCATGTCACCCAAGGCTCTGTCCAACCTGGCCTTGAACACCGCCAGGGATGGCACATTCACAGCTTCCCTGGGCAATCCATTCCAGTGCCTCACCACCCTCACAGTAAAGAACTTCTGCCTTATATCCAATCTAAACTTCCCCTGTTTAAATTTAAACTCATTCCCCCTTGTCCTGTCACTACAGTCCCTAATGAAGAAGGGCAAGAGCTCAGTGCTGGTGGCCGCTGACAGGACAGGGAGAAGAATAACTGAGCCAGAAGAGCTCCAGACAAACCCCTGCCATCAGTGGAGGGCCACGAGGAGCTGACTGCACCAGGTGGGATTCCTTTGCCAGTTGCAACCAAGTCTGGGAAATCTTCTGGGCAAAAAACTTTTGCATTTAAAACTCGAGATAAATGGGGTGCTTGTGACACAGGAGCCCCAGAGGCCAGCAGAGGTAGGAAGAAAAGCAAGGTCTAGGCTCTGTGAGCATGGGGAAAGGGGAAGAGTTTCTGGGAAGGAATATCTGACCACCCAGATTTGTCTCTAAGAGACACTGTCATGTTTCTGCTCCTTATTTAAAAGAGCTGGAGTACTCTGGGGCTTTTTGGGGCAGTGAGGTCGTGGTGAGGAAGAAGTAGTGGAGAAGACTGATGAAAGCAAGTATCTGGCAAGATAGTGTTAGGCTGAGCCTAATAAAAATAGCAGCAAAGATATCTTAGGCCTTTCTGCCAAGACATAAGGGCGTGATTACTTTGCTTGGAATATGCCGTAATCTTCCTTAAATCCAGACATATTTCAGGTGCAGGAGAGCAACTTTCTCCATAGTTTTCTCTGAGTCTGGGCAGATTCACCAGATTTTCCAAGCTGATGCCTTATTGTGTTTCCTGTCTCTGTTTCAGCTCTTCTTGTAAAACTATTTTATTTCGTCCCTGGTAAACTCCGGTAAGTACAGAGGTTAGTCTTTCCTGCTCCTTGTCATGGGGCATTTAGTTTCCTGGGTCTCTGGAGAGCAAGTTTAAGTTGGTGACACCAAATTTTGCCAGCAGGAAATCACACCCAGCCCATGAGACTGCCAGTAAAGAATTGCCAATGGATTGCATGAATATTCAAGCATATATGGGCATCTTTAGGATGTAGTACTTTATTCCAGGGAAATAAGCCAACACCACTGCAAGTACGCTACATAAATGAGTATGTTTTGGTCTGCATGTACTTATAGGGTAAGTACAGGCATGTATTTAGAGAGAGAGAGAGAGAGGGGCAGAGGCAGGGAGAGGGCAAGAGTAAATTCACCTGTGGAAAGCCAAATAAGGCAAGATAAGAAATGCAGAAGCCTCATTACACAGGCTTGTGCTGGCTGGTGGCACAGCAATTACAGCCCAGGAGAGGCTGCCAGGGGCTCGCAGGCAGTGTCAGCAGCGGGGCTGGCCCATTATCCCCCACAAAAAGGCATAGGCATGTGATGAAGCCATTGCTACCAGGAGTAAACACCCGTCCCTGAGCCAAGATGCAGGGCACTGGTGTAGCAAGGCACCTTCCCCAGCAGCAGCAGCTGGTGGCCTGCACTTTCCAGCCCTCCTTCCTCTGCTTCACCTCTGCTGCCAGCCGGCTGGAGGCAAACTCAGGCAGCACAGATGCCAGCCGCTCAGTTGGCCCCACATGGCTCTGATTTCCAATGCAGCACAAGCAACAGCCACCAGCCCTGGAAGCCAATTAGAAAGTCTGTAAAATGCCACCAGTTACAAGGCAGTTTTCTGCTGTGTGCATGGCCTGGTACTGATCACTACGGCTCTAAGCTCAGGCTTTTCTTCTTTTGCTTCAATTACAGGGCCTTTAAAGCATCTTGTGTTTTCAGTTGTGATTGTCATCACACTTCAATGCAGCATGTGCCATGGCATGTGTGTGAGCACAGCTGGGTTTCTATACAAAACCGAAGATATTTGCTTTACAGGCCTGTACATAGAGTCCCCACAATCTGCCAACAGCCAAATGTGTGGGGCTACCATTTCTAGTGGAAGATCAAAGACCACATTTAAATGCTTCTAATTCAGCATCCAAGTAACTACAGTCGCAGGCAGTGGGGGTGGCAGGGGAGCCGGTGAGAGGAAAGGAGGTATTAAAAGAGCGTGTTTGCCGGGTGTACATATGCAAATTTGTCAGGCTGTGTGAGCCTCGTGGGTGGGACACAGCCACTGCTTTTTGGGTACCGCACCCCTGCGGCAGTGGCAGAGTGGGAGCTCTCTGAGCCGTGGCTGGGGTTGCTATCAGCCCATGATGATTGTGGCTGCTCAGCCCAGCAGAGCTACAAAGAGCAGCACTCCTCTGGTGTTCTTCAAAAGATTTAATACACTATCCCTGCTTTCGCTGAACGCGCAGCACCTGCTGAGGCTCTGATTTTGCTTGGTTTTGCTTGGTTCATTCTATGCCTGTGATGGTCTTTCAAAAGTCTTTTTCTTTTAAAAAGCCTTTTTCTTTTAAAAAGCCTTTTTCTTTTCCAAGGAATATGTACACTAGCAATTACCAGATCAGAAAGGATTTACTTTCTTCTTTCTTTAATATATTTTAAAACCAAAATGTATCTCTTTTCTCTTCCAGGGTTAACGTAAGAGACCCAATCTTGTAATAACCTTGTTTCCTGGTAATGATGCGTAACAATGGACAGTGGTATGGATTAATTCTTTCCATACAGGAGTTATAGGCTGATTTCATTGCCGGTAGAAAGTACAGGACAGTAGCAATTATCATAGCTTTAACCACTTCTCCACGGTTTATGGATTTGCTTCTGTTCTAGGATAATGTACATGTAGCTGGGAAGTTGCAGCTAGCTATAGTAGCTATCAGTTTGAATTCCAGCAAACAAGTTGAACCAGATTTATCTTGTCCTGGTAAATGACTCCTTTTACAGAATATAAGGTATGATATCAGTCAAAAACCCAAATTCACCTTCTTTGTCCAGATAGTAAGACTTATCCAGGAGCTAGAAAGTGGGAAGATGGTCAGTCACCTAAATATTGGAGCCTTCTCTCTTTAGCTCACTATCAAGTTTATGGTCTATCTTTTCAGGTACTGTTCCTTCTGAGTCAGTAGTAATTTGAATTAAACCATCAGAAATAGACCATATTGACAGTGAAGAGCTGGTGGCTGTCTGCAGTTATCAGCCAGCAGCTGGTTGTCTTGAGAGCCTTGTGTTTGTACTGGTGACCGACCTTCCTTCCTCTGGGCTGCAGGTATACCTGTAGCCCCCAGGGAAGCTTCAGAACCTGCACTGCCAATACTGGCAGAGGTGATCCTGCCCCACAGTGCTGCTGGTGGGAAAGTGGGAGGCTATCTTACAGGCAAGTTGGGATGAACCAAATTTCTCTGGATAGATGTCTGCTTAACTGCACTGAAGCCAGTGTCAATTAAAATACAACCAAAACACCCTTAGCAATCTGGACCTGAGAATCTGGGTTCCTTCAGAAGTAGTTTCATTCCTTTGCCCAGAGACACCTGGGATGTATAAGCAGCCTCTCTTCCCTGCTGCAGATAGACATTTGGGATCAGGAAAGCACATTTCATAACAATGGTACCAGGCAGTGCCCTGCTGCTCCCATAGGCTCAAAGGGCCATTGGTGAAGGTGATGCTGCCCCAGGCAGGATTCCAGGGTTCTGCTTTTGTTTCCCCACCCACTGGTTGGGGGAATTGGCAACTGCTCAGCAATCACATCTATTTTCCTGAACTGCTTCTTTGTGACTGGTAAAGAAACAGTAAAATCAATGCAGTTAAATAAAAATTTATCTTGGGGTCCTGCAGAGAGAAAGCCCATAAGCTTCATTAGCAAAGGGTGATTGATTAGAAGAAATTAGTTTTCTCTGTCCCACTGCTTTGTCTCCTGACACCCCAAAGGCAAGATTCACAGGAGACAAAGGTCCTTCATTTCACTGAAAGGTTTTTCTCTCAGTGATGTTGAAGAAGGCCTGATACCACTCCAGGATGGAGGCTGGGAACAGATGTGCAAGATGCGTGTGTGAGGTGTGAGTGTACAAGGTGTGTGTGTGAGGGTGCAAGGTGTGTATACATAAGCATGCAAGGTGCATTTGTCTGCAAGATGCATGTGAGTGCGAGTGCACTGCAACAGTGGGGCAGGCAACTACAGCCAGGGCTTAGGCACAGGGCTGGGATTAGGGCACTGGGAAGCTGAGCTGCCCCTTAGTGCAGTTGAAACACCATCCCAAAGCAGCATTGCCACTCGTGCCCTCTCCTCCACCTCCTGTGTTTCGTTGTGGCTGATTTCATCATGCGTTGTGCTGCTGGACTGCTAGGATTCACCTTTTAAAAGATGTACTGTGATGAATCAGCTGTAATTTGAGCACCCTGCTAGGATATGATCATAGGGACTAGAAAAATGACTTCTCAGTCAGTCCTCTGAAAGTAAATCAGTTAGTTAATTTAGGATGTTTTAAAACAAGTCCTTATTGGTTAACCACCAGATTTGGTTTGCTCCAGTCATCACCAATTGCTAGAATAGAAAAAAAACATCCTTTAAAGATATGAGTCATGAGAAGAGCTGGAATATATCACTAACACATAGCTGACAATATTTCCTGCATCGGTTCACAAACCGCCAGGATGTCCCTGCTGAACTATACACAGTCCATCGTGCTCTCAGGGGGAAGATGTGTGCTGTCAGTCATTGGCAGCATAGTAGGGAAACCAACAATGAAAGGAAAGCCTCAGTGCAGCCAGTGGAGATTGTGGGTTGCTAGAAAACTCCATGAACAGCTGAAATACTGCCTTCAAGCAGATGATCCAGAAACTGAATAAGGCTGCAGAAGGCTGGCTCGTTTGTGTGAAATCCTGGAAAGACCCCCTGCATCCTATGGAAGGGGCACTTTCGGTAAGAGAAGAAACTGTGGGCTTATGTCAGGATTTGAGATTTATAAACAGAGATTTGAGGTAAAAAATTCAGACTCCACTTAAATGCATTGAACTAGAACAGGTTTCCGGAGAGAGAAAGAGTAAGGGGGAAAGTTGAACTCTTTCATTTAGCTACAACTTTGTAGTGATCTGTTCATCTCTTTGTTTAAAAACACTATTTGCAAAGGGAAGTTTATTTTCCCACAGTGAACATGCAATATTCTACAGGTCACCCAGTGACTGATAAAAAGGGGAAGGTTTGTGCCAATGGAAATTACATTTTTACATTTTTTTATATATTCTTTTAGCAGAACACAAATTGTGATGGGGAAAGTTTGACTCGGTTTATGGCAAACCACATACTAGTCCAGTAACATTAAACTTGACACACTCCTGGTTCTTTGCAAGGGTCCCTTAGCCTCCAGAATTAACTCCATCGAGTTGGACTCCTTGGCACAGCCACCTTTCAGGAGGCCCTTGGATCTGGTGGCAATGGACAGCTGTGTCACACCACAAGAGCTAACCCCTCTGAGGTGACGAACTAGAAAGCAGATCCTTTTTTGTGATATACTTTCTGTTTAGAAAAGCAGGATTGCATCTCCTGTGTAACACAGAGAAATACTGGGGGGAAGTTCCAGCTCTTTTCTCCTAGAAGGTACAATAAATTGGGTTAATAAGATTTAAAAGTATTCATAACAGTTATTCCACATGATCCCTTCAAGTTACTACACATTGACGTCAGCACAGACCACAGGTTTTGTCTTCTTGTCTTTTGTGTAGTTGTTCTCCAAGACTCTTGTCCTTCTCTTCAATAAAATACCTACATATGTCTTTGCTGATGATCTTAAAACACACGATTCGCCACCCAAGCCTTTAAAATCCAGAGAGTGAACATGGTCACATCAGTACCAACTGCGCCCCACATGAAAGCCCACAATTGTTTGACTCCATTGCAAACAAAAT
>WYDI02032926.1:0-25981 GCA_009867235.2 Psittacus erithacus
GGACAGGTTGTGGGGGGAAAACAAGCAGGCTACATGCTTTGTCTAATTTACGACTAAGCTTAAACCACAACACTGAGGCTAGACACACAGCATAAATGTTGTGCTGGAATCAGTGTGAATCAATATGCTGGATTCAAGTTTCTTTTACAAGACAGATGTTCCCAAATTAGGTTAGTATAGGTAGCCTATGATAGATATATATTTTGCTGCATATTACATCTAACTGAATTGGAAGCTAAACTAGCCCTCTGCACTAGAACAGTGAAGGACTTTTGTTTATTCCTAGATCCTAATGGCACTTCCATTTCCTCATACATGCAAAAACTTCAGAAGTAACAGTCTTGCCACAGGTTAACTTATTTTGGATAACTTCAGCCATTAATAACTTGGTGATGTAGCATTCCTAGGAGGTTACTCCATTTGTCACATCTAATATTTCCAAGACTGTCTCTTTTGAAGGCATTAGGATATCTATTTTGATGGACTTTCAATTTGAACATTCACCAGGTGAGCTGGAAATAAAAACTGTGTGGTTTAGATACTGAAAACCTTCAATTTCAAACACTGAAAGCACCTTTGTTGACATTAACTTTGACAACTCATCAAGCTTCTTACAGCTTTACTATCATCATTCACAGGTTACATGAGAAGATTATTTGTCTATTATTGTCTCTCCTTTTTTCTTTTGTCAGATTTCCTCTCCATACAGATGATTTTGCAAGTCCTTTTCCATGTGCTCTGTATGGTTCACATTTACTCCAGCTCTTTGCAATTCAAGTACAGGTATCGCTTATTTAGACTTCAGATTTATTTGTCCATCAGCTTCAACTGTCATTGCTGTTAAAGATGCTGACACAGGGCAAGAATCATAACATGTCAGTATTACACTACAAAGGATTATTACGAATCCAACCTACGGAACACAGGAAACTGTATTTCAATTTGATCTGTTTGAGATTAACCATTTCTCTTGCCACCATTTCTCAGATTTGCACACTCTTCTGTTGCCAGTTCCTCCATACTTTCTGACATCCTTAATATCAGTTTAAGTTTCCTCTCCAGTGGTGAACAGTGTTACCTACCAGCTAGTTCTTAACAATGATTTTAAAAAAATAAATCACTAAGTTATACAACATGAGCTACTCCACTGCTTTCTCTACTCAATTTCTTATCATAACTTGCTTGTATTACCACTTTTTCACTAGGTAACAGATAATGTACTTGGCAATACTGTTATTCAAAGTATGAAGCAGTTGTAGAATTCCTCGTCCAGTTATTATGATTGTTCTTGCATAAAGCTTTAAAAACCACAGTTTTCATGTCTATTAAATAATGAGTATTATCATGCTGAGAAAACTCAGATGGAAAAAGGAAGCTTACAGAAGGTGGAAGTGAGGACAGGTGGCCTGGGAAGAATACAGGGACATTGTCTGGGAAGCTAAGGATCAGTTCAGGAAAGCTAAGGTCCAGTTAGAATTGAGTCTGGCCAGGGATATCAAACATAACAGGAAAGGCTTCTAATAGGTATGTAGCAAACAAAAGACAGACTAGGGATAATGTGGGCTCTCTCCAGAAGCTATTGGGAAAACTGGAAAGCTATTGGCTTCCCTGGATTTGGAGACAGCTGAAGTTCAGGTTAGATGTAAAGAAGTTCTTCACTGTGAGTGTGGTGAGGCACTGGAATGGGTTGCCCAAGGAAGCTGTGAATGCTCCATCCCTGGCAGTGTTCAAGGCCAGATTGGATGGAGTCTTGGGTGATACGGTCTAGTGTGAGGCACACCTGTCCGTGGCAGGGGGGTTGGAACTAGATGATCTTAAGGTCCTTTCCAACCCAAACCAGTCTATGATTCTATGACAGTGAAAAACTGTGCAAAAGGCCTGCTGTTATTGACAAGAGCTTTCACCAGAGCATTAGCCAGCCCTTATGAAATCCTGGGTCTGGGGACACCTTAAATAATAAGGCTCAAGACTGTGAAATTGATTTAAAACAGAAGAACAGAAGAGGGCAGATCTCATATTCCTGCAAGTATGCGTACTGCTGAACAGACACACTGTATTATTCTAAATGAATCAACTTCAAATGTTGCTGTTTCTATGCTCAAATAGCCCTGCAGTCCATCAGGGAAAACAGAAGTCACAAATAAGTCAGACAATCACATGCACAGTGGAACAGATTTTCTTAGACATATAAAGATGACAAAAGAGAAAAAAGAAAAAGGTTGGATGCAAGCAGTCAAATTGCTGAAGTAGAAATCAAACCATCTTACTATGGACCTACAGAAAGGAGCTGCAGGAATGGTTTGCTTCTGAGGACTCCCTTCTGAATTCAGTTTCAATAGCTCTTCAGCCACAAAAAGATTTTACTGAAAGCAAGTGGGATTAGAGGGATGATTTATGTGATGAAAGCCAGACAGTGCTGCTTTCCTCCTGGACTACTGACAATTAGTCCAGATTACTATACTAGCTGCTACTCAACAAGACACCTAGCAGTAAAAACATTCCTCGTCACGACCATCCAGATATTAAGTCTCATTACCCAGCACACCTGCCAACTCCTTCAGATGGGACAATCAATGCTTCAGAGGTGCGCAGGATTAAAAGAAGTATTATCCAGACTCATCTTAAAAGACCTGGTAGCACAGGCAAAAGGAAATTTCGCTATCACATGCATGAGAAGTTCCTTTTCATCCTGCAGGGAAGGCAGGCATAAAAAAAGCACAGAACTGTGACAGACCTAGGGGGAAAACCCTGTAAAGAGAGATACACTGATCCTACTGATGCCAGAGAAACAGCCCTTTTGCAGAAGATGAAGAGCAATTCATCATTTGCACAGCATCAGCCACCAGCCCATCACTTCAGCTGACCCCTCCAACACCCTGAACAGCCCAGCTTCATGGGGCACACACCAACAGGGGTTTGAAGCCTCTGCTTGTCTCTTGGAAATCTTTTGTGGGCAACAAGCTACCTTCCTTCTCTGGATAGGATACTACTTTGGTTAGGGTTGCACCAGATAACTACAGAAGGAAGGACGTCACATTTGGGAAGCCAAGTGATACGGGTTGTTTGTCTTCTACAAACACCACATTATTTTCTCAGAACCCAAGAGGTTTGTACTTCTGCAATTCCTTCTTGCAAGGAAGGATGACATGTTATTGTGCTAATGAAAACTGGGGGTCCTGATAGAATTGGTTACTATTCTTAGCATCTTCCTGACCAGTTCTCTAAGTATTTACTAAAGCTGCCACAGTTTCTTAGCATCAATTATCAGAAATTTGCCAGTCCCAGCAGCAGTGTTCTGTTCACCCTGTTGTTATTTTCCTGCATGCTCTCTGTCCAGTTATGTTGTGCAAAAATACCAAGATCTGCGGGATTATGGAAAAAATGACGTGGAGACAGCCCGTGAGTAGTTGAGGCCAATATGAACAGCGAGGAATTTCTTGAATCTCTGAGGCTGACTTGAGTTATAATCACGTCTTTCTCATAAGAGGAAAGCCAAAGACAGCTGGATTTTCATGCCTTCCTAGCTGTGTAAAAGCAGGGTTTTTTTATGAGTCCTCACATAAGAGAAGAGCTTGGCTCAAATGCAACAACTTCTTGGACATCTGATTTCATGACTGTTGATGCAAAATGCATTGCCCTTCCTGAGAGTCAGATGATTTGAATTCTGCAGTGGAATTCAAACCCAGCTCACAAGGATGTATGTGGGACATTTACATTAATTCCAGTGACTCTAAAAAGTTGCAGTATCAATTTGGTGCCTGCTACCTTCTGTAAAAAACTTTCTCCTTTAAGTGAGAATAATGTTCTTCTCACTTAAAATGAATGCATTTTGCATTTGGGTCTGCAAAATCCATAGGGGCAACTGTAGGACTGCACTGAAGGAAACAATGAGGGAACTGTATACAGCAACCACCTTTTCCTCCTCTCCTAGTATCAACAGAGACATTTTAGTGTGTGAGATTAGACAGGTGTTTGAAGATCTCACTCTCAGAATGAGGGATTCTACATGACCTGCATGCTATCTAAATCCCATCTTAGATATTCATAACCTCTTCTGGACCTCGATCCAGAGGTAGGTCTTTATACTTCAATAAGGAACTGGAAGAACTATTGATTCCATAAATATATGCAAGTTGCCAAGGGTGAATATTTCAGAATATCCACTACTGGATTCTACAGTAATTGAGTTAACACAGACATAGTATACAAAATGAAATATAGAACAGACTTAGGAAAACACTTAATTTCCAGAAGCAAAAAGCTCATAAATTCATGAACTTTTACATAGGGATCATTTCTCATACAGATGTTTTCTTATGGGTAAGTAACGAGCTTGCATTTGTCAAAAATAGGCATATGAAGTACAGTGAGAGTGAACTCATGCAGTGAGACCTAAAGGCTGAAACTGTTGCTTGGGCATGCAAGAGACACCACAAAATAAGCACCCACACAAACCTTTTGCTTTCAGGTTTCATGACAATTCAGAAAGTCTGCTCAAATATAGCCACCTGTCTATTGTTCTGCTGTCTACCTTAGTGTTCTTCTATACAGGCAGCAAATCCCAATCAGTCTGGTTTTACAACACAAATGCATGAGATTAGTGACTGCAAGAGCAAACAGAATCAGTTAAAATCCTGTAAGACAAGTGAATGATATGACTTCACAAGTATGAAACCTGAGATCTCTTTGCCTTTAATTTAAAGAACCTGTACCTAATAATCACATTAAAGTCTGTTTGGCATGCCAGACAGCTTTTACTTCCTCTGTTATTTTTACAATTTGAACATCCTTTGTAGTTCCTGAAATTCATTTATGCCTTTCAGCAAATATTTTTTTAACTTTTTATCTATAAAGGCAGGTACTGTCCAGTACAATATCCTTCTTGAATTTCACATCCAAGGGCTTCTTCTCAATTTCTGAATTCAGCAAAAGCTGACAATCATCATTATGAACCTTCATAAGGCTTAGCATTTGTCAAATCAAACAATGCAATTTTTGCAGAATAGTAGACTTGAAACTCCATTCATTATTTATACTATGTTATAGGGTGTCCACACTGCTTAGGAAATTCAAACATAACTTTTAAATTTTGTTTTAAAAGGCCAATTATTTCCTTAAGTATTGGAGGAGAGGAACGAGAACTAACCCTGGAGCAATAAATTCAGCAAGGAAAATGGGTCAAAGAACAGATGTTTAGAGGATGACAGAGAGCAGAGGTACAGGTAACCAGGTCAGCAGACAGGAATCCTGATTAGAGTTAACTGAACTCCATTTCCCTTTCATAATCAAAATACTTGAAAATCTAATTTATAACACCAGCCAACTGCAATAAAAATTACTTTAAAAGCTGTAGAAGCTTTCAGTTGTGAAAGCAATAAGATTTCATTAGAGTAAGCCAGTTGAAAATCATCTTTATAGGAAAAGATTGCTAAATTCCCCATATGCACATATTAAAATGACAATTAGCAATTTAAATAATTAAACATGCTGATAAAATGAGCACAACTTAACCTCATCTATTTTGGGTTGATTATTCATTGGCTGTTAAAAGATGTCCTCCTAGAGAGAGACAAGATAAACATATCCTATATTTAACATGACAAAAATTAAAAGTAATAAGCTTTCTCACAGTACGCCTGCACCATAGTTGCAAGCTTAACCTAGCTCCGAGCTGAAAAGCACAGGAGTATGTTGCAAAGATATTTATGCTGGTATCACATGAGGCAGCATAAATAGAAACAGTAGAGCTGAATGAGCTCAGGGGCACTACCGCATGGACATAGCAGTTTATTGTTGGATTTTGGCTGGCAGTTTCCCAGTGGCCTGCAGCACACTGTATGGATGTACCTGTCTGGACTGGGAATCTGGCAGACATACCCATATAATGGGCCTTATAGTAATCCTTATTTCTGCAGTATTTTGGGAAATAACAATTAACAAACAAATGTATACAAAATCCCAATTTGAGTAGCAGCAGAAAACAAAATCTGAAAGAACACTTTGTTAGGAATGACTGAATTTCAGAACAGTCAAGCTAAAGTATAATAACCAACTGCAGTGACTATCTGGCCTTAATTTTACATTTTTTAAAATGAGTTCACACATGCTTCCAATTGTAGGGAAGGTTTTGTTTCCTTCCCCTTTCCTTCTAGATAGCTTGCATTTGCTAGTCTAATCATAGACCATATGAGGAGAAGGACCTAACCTCAGGCAGAATCGCTACATTGACGTTGTTTCTTGCAGATGTTTGTGTAACCTGTTCTAAAGGCCTACAAATATGGAGACTCCACAGCAGCTTATTCCCCTGATACATCGTCTCCATTGTAATTCTTTGCTCCTCAATGTCTAACTCTGCAGCCTGTGATAAAATCTGAGGTAATTACTTTTTGCCCTATAAAATAATTACGGTGCACAAGCCCCTTTCTCTTTACGGTTTTCTTTCCATGTAGATGAGTATTTATATCCTTACTACACAGTTTCTTTCAGTTCAACATGAATTCCTTCACAGTCTTTCCCTGTAGGTAGCACTTTAGAGACCTATTATTTTCTTTTATTCTCATCTGGACTTTCTGTATTGAACCACTGTTTTAAGTGCAATACTGAGAGCTAGAGGCAAACTAAGGATGTAGATGCAAGTTTACCATCCTCCTATTTGTATATTCTCAGTAAGATGCTTGCCTTTTTCACAACTAGCTATTTGTTGACCTGTATCTAGCTCATTATCTCTGCTAATGCCACATTCTTCCTGCTTTTTAACAGCTACCTCTAACCAGTTGTATGGCATCTTTCATTTGTGAACCTCATCACCACCTTGCTGGGTGTCCTTGCGTGTACTGTTTAACTACATCCTATTTTTTGCATCTTATTTTTCCAATTTTTCCTGACATTTATGAATTCTACTCATCTTCCAATAGCTTCTTCTTAGCTAAGTGCTAATAGCTCCTCTTAGCTATATAAGATTTACATGTGTTCACCAGATTCTGGGGTACCAAAGCCATGTTCTAGCAAATCAAGGATTTGTTCCAACCTGAACAAATATCTCAATGAGTCTGACACACAAACTTGGGCTTTCTTTGTATGTGAAAAGCAGTAGTAAAGCTACAAGCATTCTAATGAATCCCTTTGCTTCACACCGTTACATACCTCATTAATTTGATGGCAGAAGAAAAATTCAGAAATATATTAAAAAACCCTCCAAAAGAAATAAATCCACAAAACTAAGTTAAAACAACACCATGAAGCCGAAAAGTTAACAAAAGCCAAGAACACTCTCTTCAAGTCATTTCATACTCCTTAAAAAACCTGCCACTGGAAACAAATACAGTTTGATGTAGGAGTTTACTTTTTTTAAAAGAGGAGTTTAAGGCAATTTAAAATGGAATTTCTTTGGGGTGGTTACAAAGAGTGATTTTCACTGATGCTCTCCTGGTCTATATGAATAGTTTCAGCTTATTCTTTAAAAAGTAACAAAATACTTTTCTAACCTTTTTTTGGTGAGGAAGAAAGCTTTGAGACAGAAGCAACAATGGAAAGATCATTTTGGACTGGATTACTTTGAATGTTTTTATTAACACCTATTTAGCTAATCTACTATTAAAAAAGGGTTTTAATGCTTAAAATCACATGGAAAGAAGTACACTGTACCTTGCCAATCCTTCCTACTACAGTTCTCTCAACTGTGAAAGGAAAACCAAGCCTTACTGCTCAACAATTTACAGGAAAAGAAACAAGCAGAAAGTGGTCTTAAGTTTTTAAAAAGTGTTTCCTGCGTCACAGAAAATGTTGGAAAAACAAATTCAAATTTGTCCTTCAGCGTTTTTCTTTTTTTAAGATCTAGTGCATTTGCCAGATAATACACCCGTCAAACTCTCTCTGGCTTGGCTGAAGTTGCATTAGCTGTATGGAAGGGACTCCCAAGCTCTGCTACACAAGTTATTTCAAAACAGCACCTCATACACCACAACTTATCTCCCTGCACCTCTGCCAGCGAATCAGGGAACAGTTGTTTGGGAAGGAAATGATGCCTGCACATGCAGGCACTTCTTTTTCTGTGCACAAAGTTTAACAATACCAGATTTTTCTGCAGCTTCAGTGTAATGTTTCTTATTCAACTATGGTGATGCCCAAGCAAAGTAAGAACCCTTGCTGCAGATTTAGATGACTATTCTATATCATCCTCAACAATATAAAGGATAAGCTGTACATCTTGTTCAACAGCTGAATATCTGAGGTAGTTCCCCGTTTCCGCATCTCTGAGATCCAGAGAAGGTGCCAGGATGCTTTTGTTTGTGTTTCCTCTTACAACCTAATCACTGCAAAAGCAGCAGAACTCTAATAGCTAGTCTGTGTCAGGAAAGCTGACCTAGCACTATCAGCAGTTGGACATTTTTTGAGAAATAAAAACTTGTGTGGAGAACACTTACATTAATCACATAGTGGGAGGCCAATGGAAGTAAAAAGGATTACACTCAGATTGCTCTCCACAGAAAAATCCCTGAAAATTCCTTTTTTTTGTACAGGAAATGACAGCTCTTAGAACATACCCCTTTCATTTCTGTTTCGAATTCACTGCACTGAAAAAAAACCAAAACATGTTGCTCAAGACTTCCCTCCTTCTTTCCAGTACTGGATGCGTGCAAGTATGGCGGCCAAATATATTATGCAAAGGTTTCTTAATAAAGAATGTTTTTACACCTGCATCAAGGAATAAAGCAGAAAAGGGGTGCAAAAGACAACTTAAGATAGTTTTAGTTTTGTGATTGGTATATGTGGAACCACTCCACATGTCTGTGTTGTCAGTATCAAGCAAATTAATCAGTTTCTTCAAAGCAATCTCACGTCTTTCCCATGCACATAGCACATTACCAAGCCATGTGAAATATTTTTGCTGTTAATATCTGCCTAGCAAAATGTAGCACCTTTTTAAAAAAGGCACTGCAGTAGTATGAATACTGCAACGAGTAAAATAAACAACACCAAACAGGATAAACAGAAAAAGGCAGAATTTCATTTGCGTAACAGGTTAGTAAGTTCTTGCTTACACTCACTTACTTGCAAATAGTGTATGTTGTTCTAAAATGGTAAGAATGCAAATGGCTTGGCTTTTGGTATGTATCCGAACTGTATAGATGCATTAAATCTTTAAAAATAACCTCTAAAAGTGTCTTTTTGTGATGATACCAATAGGGGGAAATAAACCATTTAAGACATATGTAAATTGTCCAGAAGGCTATAATGGGTTACATTTCACTCTAGCCAGGGGCTTTGTTTCCCATTATTTCAGATAATACCTGAAATACAATAAATAAAGAACATCTAATCTCAAAATGTACATCAACAGATTTAAACATTATTCTCATTAACCCCTACAGAGCCTATAAAATAGGGTCAGCTGAAAGGGCTTTCAAATGGTCCTCAGCAGACACTACATCATGTTCTAGTGATCTATTGCTTGAAAAGGAAAAGTCTTTACAGCCTAGCCCCTAAGGGTTTTAAGATCATAACACTTAAAATCCTTAAGTACAAGCTTTCTTTGATATCTGGTACAATACTATAAAATATGAATTAACAAGGCTATTAATCATTTTACACAACATTACTAACCATGCTATAATCCAGGAAAAGGGCCTGAAATAGTATCATACGTATAACTTGTTTTAAAGTTTGTAAAAATATTTCAGTTTAATTAATGGAAACCACCTGTCTAAACACCATTAGCTCATCTACATTTTTTAAGGACTAGCTTGAGACAGAAATGTAATCTTTAACCAAGTCACACAAACATTCGCTCGCAGTGAAAGGAAGCTGCTACAAAACCTGAAGTGCATTGTTTTTTCTGTTACTGGGTTACAGTAGCTCAAGTCTGTAAGCACCAGAATCCCCCATCCAGCTGATCAGTTACAGCTGTTAATTGTGGAGGATGAGACTGGCTCACATCTGCTTCTCGCATAGTTAGTTAATGGTTCACTTCCAGGTCCTAAAAGGACTGCAGCCTCTCTCCCTCTCTCCAAAGACAATGTCGGCCCCCATATACGTCTGCCTTCTACACTGCCTGTCTTGTTCTGGTTTGTCACTCTCTATACAATGCAAATCTGAGTGAACTCACATCTGCCACTGATCGACCCAATTCGTGAGCAATCTTTTCCCATCGACCTGGAGTCCCCCCTGGGAACTTAACCATACTTCTTGTCAGCTGGCTGAGGTCCTCCTCTGTCCATTCAGGTGCCTGTAAAACATTTGTAAAACATTCATTACACTGCGATATTGGACATATTTTTGTGAAGTAATATAGTGAAAAAAATAATCTTCAAATTAATCCATCAAATCATGTAATAAAAGCAATCAATAGCTTCAAGTATCTGGGTACCGTCTCCTTGTGCTGTTGCCAAAAATGCATATAGGCAACAGACTAACAGTAAGATATTCCAAAAATGCATTTTGTATATTATATATAGACTAACACATTTAATTTCTGTCAACATTTATACAGTGTACATAATATAAAATGCAGCAAAAATAAAAAGCAGTAACACTTTTATTAAAGATTATGGGGTTTTGCAGGGAGAAAATTAGAAGGGCTAAAGGCCAACTATAAATTAATCTGGCTACTGCCATAAAAGCCAATTAAAAAATGTTTCATTTGATGTATTAGCAACAAAAGGAGGGCTAAGGAGAATCTCCATACTTTATTGGATGGTAGGATGTGACAAAGGATGAGGAAAAGGATAAGGCACTTAATGCTTTCTTTGCTTCAAACTTTAACAGTAAAACCAGTTGTCCTCCAGGTACCCAGCCCCCTGAGCTGGAAGACAGGGATGGAGAGCAGAATGAAGCTGCCATAATCCAAGGGGAAATGGTCAGCAATCTGCTACACCTCTTAGACACACACAAGTCTTTGGGGCTGGACAGGATCCACCCACGCAAGGGTATCAAGGGAGCTGGCAGGAGTGCTCACAGAGCCACTTTCCATCATTTCTCAGCAGTGCTGGGTAAAACTGGGGAGGTCCCAGTTGACTGGAGGTTGGCAAATGTGACCCCCATCTACAAGATGGACCAGAAGGAGGATCCAGGGAACTACAGGCCTGTCAGCCTGACCTTGGTGCTCAGGAAGGTTCTGGAGCAGATCATCCTGATTGCCATCTCCTGGCATGTACAGGACAACCAGGCAATTGGGCTCAGTCAGCATAGGCTTACGAAAGACAGGTCCTGCTTGACTAACCTGATCTCCTATGACAAGGTGACCTGCTTAGGGGATGGGAGCCTGAAGAGCGGTGGTGAATGGCATCACATCTACTTGTGACTGGTCACAAACGGTGGTCCCCAGGGCTCAGTTCTGGGCCCAGTTCTGGTTAAGTCCTTTATCAATGATATGGATGAGGAGATCAAGTGCACCCTCAGTAAGTCTGCAGCAACACCAAGTTGGGCGGCAGTATTGATCTGCTGGAGGGCAGGAAGGCTCTGCAGAGGGATCTGGACAGGCTGATCAATGGGCTGAGACCAATGCATGAGGTTACACAAGGTTCAGTACTGGGTCCTGCACTTGGGTCAAAACAACCCCATGGAACACTACAGGCTTGGGGATGAGTGGCTGGAAAGCTGCTCAGAAAAAAAGGGCCTGGGGCGCTGACTGACAACTGTTGTCAAGCACTGGAAAAGGCTGCCCAGGGCAGTGATGCAGTCACCATTCTGGAGGTATTTAAAAGACATGTACATGTGGTGCTTAGGGGTATGCGTTAGTAGTGGCCTTGGCAGTGCTATGGTAATGGTTGGACCCAATAACTTTAGGGTCTTTTCCAACCTAAACAATTCTATGATTAAACCACAGTTTAAGAAGCAAAATCTTAGATATTGATTTAATTGTACACATAAGATTTTTTCCAGCAAAACCAAAGAAAACGTCCTCATTTTTACATTTTAAAAAGCCTCTAAATAGAACAATCATTTTAGCTTTTTGTCCTGTGTTTTTAGCATTCTGGGATGATTCAGGAAAGAAATCTGTTGATTCTAATATTCCACTAAGACAATTAAACAACACCCCTCCCCCACAGAAGCACAGTTATGCCACAAAACCAAACCGGATGCTTGTACCACCCCATAACCAGAAGACACAACGTAATTTGTTATAAATAACTGTCTTCATAACGGCCATATAAAAGTGAACAAAGCAAGGAACCCACAATTAGAGCAGTTTAAGGCATCAAATCACACTTGCCTCAGCAGGCAACACACAGTAACCATCTTTGACATTCGCAGCATCTTTGCCAGTGACCGCAGAGCCGAATCTTTGTTACCATCAGTAGTTTGCCATTTTATTTATTTTTAAGAAATTCTTTATGACATACCTCTTCTAATCACCATTTCCGATAATGAACAGGCACGTATCAAGTGGTTTGCATTACAGAGCCATCAGGACAGAACAACAGTCAGAGGTGAGTGACCCCAGGGACCATCTCCACAACTACAGCAAAGCTTCTCCCTGACACTAATCCTGCCTGTCATTCTCCCACTGTGTTCTAACCACACTGACATCCGCCTGCCGCACTGCAAGCTTAACGGGGCCCTTCCTGACTTTTTACTGTCTCCCCCAATCAATGGTTCAAGCGTGCTCTTTTCACCATGTCCAAATGGCAGCTTCACTCATAATCAAAGTGCATCGCTCCTGTTAAAGGGCTTCCCGAAAGGCTCCACCATTTGCATTCATTTGCAAAGCAAACTACTTTTATTCACTTTGTTCTGCTATCAAGAGTGTTCCCTGAAGCAGATAAATTGGCATAAATACAACCTGCCACTTAAAAGACAGTAAATAATAGCCAATAGTAGCAAGGATTTCATCAGTCCTTCTAGTTTGGATCCATGTAGTCCTTTATTCAATGCTGAAAGCCTCACACATTCATATTCGGATAGTTTTTAGTACAAGTATAAAACGAATTATCTGTGATGATTCAAATGCAAGATGCTTAAATAATGTGTGTGTATGTGAGAGATCTCACACATACAATATATGCATTATCATACAATTACACTCTGGCCTACAGAAGAAATGATAAATACATAGAAAATCTCCACATTGCACAACCACATTATTACTTTTATTGTATTAAAAATGAAATATACTTCATATATTTGTTATATCCATATGTAGACTTTATACTAAAATATTTCTAAGATATTTTTAGAAGGGAAGATTTGGGGTATTTATTGTTCTAGTTAGAATATTTTTCATCACTGGAATTTAAGTAACCAAAAAATCTTAGCAGTCTTTTCTTCAAAAAGTAATCAGATTTCATACCTCAAAAATAGCCTTAATATGCAGTTAACTATAATTTTGTATCTAATTTTTATTAAAACTTTTGTAGGCATTTATTGTTGTTGGGTTTAGGGGTAGGGGAGGAGGTGTTTCTTTCTTTCAGTCTCTTATTTTTTAAAAAGTAAATTCACAGCTATTCTTTCTTACCATAACCAAAGCATATCTAAGCAATTACACACGGAAATCAAGACGATCTTTTCAGTGATGTGCAGACATCGGAAGCTTTCTGGTAAGTTTTATTTTCAGGCTCTTTCGGTAACCTTTGAATTTCCTACGCACTTACAACTTTACCAACAATTCATAAATATAACAAAACTCATAAGGTTTTGTTCCTAAATAACAGACAAGATTACAATCATTCTGTGGATGTGTAACTAATTACATAGCTAATTCACAGCACAAGAATTCAACAGCTACATTAAAATATCAACTTGTTAATCTTATTTTAAGCTGATGATAATTTTAGAATGTGAAGATCTTAAAACATTTATGAACTTGGAAAATCTTTGAAAAACCTTTTAGAAAATCCACTCTTAACTGCAAAGCTGTAAAAGAGCTTTTGTAAATTTGCAATTCCTCAGCAACAGTTAATTGTGTCTTTAGATGCAACAGCGCCTACTGTGATCCAACTACTACAAGCAGCTACGAGGGTGGTCATGGTGTGAATGTATTCTCCCTGCTCTAATCTGTAGCCAACTGTAACCGTGAGAGTCAAATGAATGCATAAACATACTGCTTTGTCACCTAAAACCATGTGTGTCCAATATTACTGAAACACTGGGCCAAAATTCATCTCTACAGTAAAGCAATGGAAGACACCACATGGTGAGGGGACAGCTGTTGTTACTACACAAGCATTCAGATTTTGCATCAAAAAAGCCCCATTCTAGGATTAACTCCCCATACTGAACACAAAATTAAAAGCACAGAGTTATGGTCTACAGTCTTTAAAATGAAAATAAGCTACAAGTGTAGACATAAAAAATTCATAGCATTCCCATAAATAATAATCCTCTAACATGGTTTATTATACATAGCTGCCAATATTGAAGGATTAGTTCATTCAAACACTATGCACCTTCTGTAGAAAAGAAATATGAATGTGGTTCATTGTGTGGCATCACTGTTACATGTGCATCTGCTCTTCACAGTTTCGTACCACCTCTTCCAGCAAAACAGCGTTTTACACTCTTGGGACTTTTTCCTTTAAATATGAGCAACTCTAATTTCAATTACATTAAAAGAAGATTTTTTAGACAATAAAACACTTCAAGAAAACAGCCTGACTTGTTTAGACATGTTAACATTAATAAGTATAAAACCATATACTCTCTTATTGATAAAATTGGGAAGTGGCTAGTATCTGAGAGTTCATGAGGAACCTTTTAGTTATGTTGATTTTACAATATGAGATAATTACATTTTTTTTAGATTAAATTTTAAGTTTGGACCATTTTTCCTTGTCATCAATATACTGTAGATTCAATTGAAATCACTGTTGTATAGAGGTTTGGCTCATGTTTTCAGTCTGGCTAGGACTCTGTTTCATCTGATTTTGGTGATTTACTGATCTGAGCATGTCTTGTCCACAATCTTGCAAATAAACCATGAGGCAGCATCTATTTAAAAGTATCTGTGCAAACATTTGTAGAGCAAGGGTCCTAGTAAAATCCCAGACAGTTTTGCAAATCAGGAAACATTTAACTAACAAGAAAGTGGTGTTTCTATCCAGCTACTGGAAAAATAGAATGTAAAAGTTTTCACTATATGATTTCTTGCCCATAATGTCTTATTTTTCTTACAATATTCTATATTTTTACAATTTTTTGCTTTATCTGTAAGAAGTCTGAAGCCAGTCTTGCTTTATCAAGTCTGATACACACCTAGCTGTTGCTGAACCCTAACGATCTGCTGCAGTTCTAAAGATCTCTTGTGAAGCTCCAAAGATCTACTAAAGGGTATTAATGATCTGAAGTCATATTCAAAGCCACATGCTCATATAATCCTGTGGTCCTTCAAAGCTCTTGTTCAAATCCAACTTCCATGAGTACCATTTCTATTAAGTGAGCCAACAAAAACAAAGACAGCTATACTGTTTCAGAGCAATGGTCAAGGTAGGCCAGTAAGCTCATTATTTGTGTTCAGGGAGTGCAACTGTAGAAAACTTTACTATATACTTTGTGATAACAAAAAAGATTATGTTTATCATTCATCCTTTCCAGTCCTACTCTGCTCTGAAATAACAGGAACCATATGCAGATACCAAGTAAAAGGCAGGCAAGCATATAAGTCTCCTATACTTTATCCTAATATTTTCCCAGACTCCAACTGGTTTCTGCTCAAGAAATTTCTCTAGGCTGTTTTATCTATTTAGTAAATTCCAGCAAATCTGTCTTTCAATGTTTTTTCCAGTCTCCCCAAAACTATGTAAAATTTCTAGATTTGCAGCATCATCTTCTTAAGGAGTTGCACACATCCGCTACCCATTATAAAAGGAACCAGCTTATTTTGTCTCTTCTGAGCCTGGCTGCTGCTAGCTTTGCTGAGACCTAGCTTTTAGCTTTGAGTGAAGAACCAGCAAATAGACTATGTCTACTGACTCCCACGTCACTTACAACTTTGCTCAAATTAGCTCTTTATAGTATTCCCCCATGAATTGTCTGCTCCTGGCTAAAGAGTTCTAATCCACTCAGGTGGTTTCTCATGTAAAAGCCATTTTATGTATAATACTGCCTTATCATGCCTTTTCCTCAACCACCTGCAATTCCATTACAACCAACCTCTCTGAAATGAGGTACGAAACTGCACACAGCAGGATAAATCATAAATTTATACAGTGGAATAAGGATTCTTCTGGTTTGCTCTCTATTCCCTTCTTAACAATTTATAACATTTGCATTGGGTTTTGGGATGAGCCAATGTTTTCAATGAAGCCAGCACTGGTAACAACTAACATCTCACTCCTCAAGGATAGCTCAGAGCTCATCATCTTGTGCATGAAGATAGGACAATCATTCATTGTATCAACATTTGCATCACTTAGTATTTACATGCTGGGAAATTTTTCTGCCGATTTACTGCCCAAGCAGTCAAATTCTTAAGATCACTCTACAGTTTTTCAGGGTCAGTTCTCACCTTCACTATTCCAAATTATACTATCATTGATAAACTCACCTTAAGGCTAATTTTTTTACCATATTAGAATTTTTGTTATACTGTATGAATACGCTAAACATCACAATTCCCAGCAGAAACTCAGCTGAAGTTCACTGCTAACCTTGCTCTACTGAAAAGAGCTGTTCCTGCCTCCATTTCCCATCTTTAACTAATTATTTATCTGGGAAATTTATCCTTCCTCTTATCCCATGACTGTTTTATTTCCTTATAAGCTTACAAGCCTTGTTAAACCCTTCTGGAAAACCAAGCAGACTTTATCAATCAGATAACCTTCTCCTTGCCTATTTGTTAATCCTTCTATGAAGCCCAGAGGTTTTAAGGCAAACTTCACTTTATAGAAAAACATTTTCAGGACCCCATGCAAGTCATTTACCTGGTGCTTACTAATTCTATTCTTTATTTCAGTTTTGGATAATTGTCCCCAAAGAGATGTACAGGCCTGTAAAGGTCCCTGAATTCCACTGACAACTTAATAAATAGAAGGACATTTTCCTTTTCAGTCATCAGGTACCCAAGAAAATAAAACAGTTAATTGAATTAATACTTAAATTTTCTTTGAACTCTTGGTTGCATATCCTATGGTCCCAGTAACTTAAATAATTTAATCTTAACAATATATTACATCGGTCTAAAAAAACATTAGAGATTAATTTTAGATTTTTTCAAAGCAACTACATGTAAATATAAAGATACAACTAATTATCTTCAATTATAAGCTTGTCAAGATAATAATCTAACCATAATCATTTTTGTTTATACTGTTCCTTACACATGAATGTCTTCAGCATTAAAAGCACTGAAATACTAAACAATATACATAATGTAAGTAGACAACAGCTCTTAGAGGAAGAGTAAGAACCTAAGAACAGAAGCATGAAGTTTCATCTACTTCAGCATCAGGTCTTCTACCACATGCAGCAGCACATGCTTCAGGACTGAGGAGTTCCTTCTCTTGCAGCTGCCCGCAACCTAGATTAGGGATTTCCTAAGCATGAAGTTAAATCCGTTTCTGTTACAAAGCCAGTGATGAAGTTGTTTGCTCTCCTCATCCCATTTTTGTTCTTAATCAGTATTATAAGCTGGCTTTCTACACACATTCAGTTTTTCACTTCTCAGCATACTCTGCTGCTTTTTCATTTCAGTTCAATATATTTCTGCCCTGCTCTACAGCTCTCTATATAATACAGATGGAAGAACAAAACAAAAACCAAACACCACCAATCCCCCCACAAAAAAATAACCAAGCCCGAATCTCCACCAGCAAGCAACGTGGTTTCTTTAATTACAAACACAGCTGAAAGTTTTTCCGCAGTAGGACAGTCTGCAGGAAAACACAGAACTCCTCAGGAGAGATTTTTCTAGACCTTGCGTGTTTCAGAATGAAGATTTCACAGACATTTCAATTAGTGCTGCTCCAAATAATTCTGCATCAGCCCTTGCAATTCACCACACTGTAGACCATTTCCAGTACTGAACAGATCCCTGCAGATATACATGAAACTCCTCTAATAACATTTTGCAATAGCAAAAATGTATGTTTCCTGCTCTTTAACTCAGCATTACTCTAAGGACTTTCCCTTTCATCTTATCATTACTTCGTCTTGTCTTGCTGACAGATCCTGCCAAAAGCTTTATAAAACCCAAGTACACTGCAACACTCTAATAACGCAGCGTAACTTTTCTTTAATTTCACCCTGACTTTTTACTATTAATTTAAAATCAGCACATCTAACAGTATCATTCATTTAATAATTTCAAAAAATTACCCAGTACGGAATTCATGCTAACCAGCCCGCACTTGCCAGAACTCTCAGTGAAGCTCAAAAACTGGTATACGATTTCCATCTCTCATTTCAAGGCTCATTAAAGTAATTGCTAAAATATTAACAGCAGTATTAAATCGATTTAGGTTCAACTAATGGTGAAGACCATCATTCCAAGCAATTTTTTATTTATCAACTTCAGATGAATGCTTCAATCTAAACCATTCCCCTCTCCACTTGCATTCAATACACGATGTCAGAACACCCTAAACTCCTTTGTAGTAAACGTGGATGAAAAAGACTTTTAGCCCTAGCATCTTCTTGAAACTGCTTGATATTTCGATTATCCACTACTTCAACAAAATCCTTGGGAGTGCTCCTTCATCTATTTTCTTACAGAAAAGTAATAATTATTTGGTCTTGGGCTTACCTTATTTTGGATTTACATTTGACTTGCAAATCTTATGCTCTTTTGCATAAGCCTTTCCCCTTCTGTAGCTTTTTCCCTCCAATTAAGAAGCTATCTTCACTTTTTAGTGTGAGACAAGAATAACTTAATTCCAGTAAAATGAGTATATTTGAGATTCTTCCACTGGCTACCATACTGATTACTCACAATTTTAACTTTTTTTAAACTTCAAGCAGACTGTTAATCCCTCCTAAATGCATGTCAACAGATGATTTATAAACACTACAAGAAAAAAACCCAAAACAAAAACTGATTTTACTTTGAGAGTATAAGCATATTAGAAACCAAAAAGTACATAACTGCATAATGTCAATAAAACATACCCCCTCTGTTTTTGGGAAAGCAAAAACAGTTGCCACTTACTCAGAAACATCAACTAAAATCTTTACTAACAAATAAGTTTCATGGGTTGAAAAGGAATTATTCAGCTTCCTGATTCCTAAGCTGTGCACCTATATGTACCTATATATATATTGCTTATTTAACCTCAGCAGGAAGCCTGAGTGAATAATAGTCTTCCATCACCACCTTGGGCAGAATTACATGGTGCTGCCAGGCTACACCTCAACTTATAATAAGCCACACCCTAAGACCAAAAAGTTTGTGTTGTAACAGACTGACAAAAAGCAGGGGAGGAGGGTGAAAAGTGAATATAAATCAAGTTAAGAATCAGCTACATGAAGCAGGAAGTCATTTAAAGTTATGACTACATTCAGAAAGTTGCAGATACTTGAAAGACAGTAGTAATCAGACACCCAACAGAAAAGGTGGCAAACAGTGACTTAAAAATGAAGCACTGGATGAGCTATATTCTCAAGATGATTGCTATTGTACAGCATTGATTCCAATGTCTTTGACTTTCACTTCCAGCCACTGGCCCTTTTGTGTCTTCCTCCCAGACCAAATAGCCCTTTAATAACAATTATTTTCTCCCATGAAGGCACCTGCTAAGTTAAAAGGTCACTCTCCAAGTATCAGTAGATACCATTTCCAATCCCTGAGTAATTTCTACAGATTTTCTTTGTGTCTATTTTCTTTCTTTTTTCATGCAAATCTCCAAATTACAAAAAGCTGTTCAGATCTGACCTTTCCTTCCCTTTCTTATTCATTATTCCTACTTCGAGAATTCAGAGCCAAGAGCAGTTTATAATATTTTTTTTCTGTGAAAGTACTCCAGTTCTTCATAAAGAATCTTCAGGGGAAGGCAATTCTGAGCAGTAATTTTCAGATTTGCAGAACAAGAACACCTTAAAAAGCATCTCTAAATTAGTTTAATAAAAATATTTTCTCCTCAACAGAGCTGAAATCACTCCAAAATAATGCCTTGTTAATGACTAATCACTGATACGAATGGCCATCTGGTTAAAGCCACATCACCTGGAAAAACAGGGGAGGCAAAAAGCATGATACCACTTCAGGATTTTATTGCAAAAAAATTTAGGAATATGAGAGGAAAAGTGAGAAATTTATCAGGTGTTTGTGGGCAAGATTTTGGTAGCCAGGGTGGCCTCTCTGGAAGTAGGTGAGAAGCTGCCCTGTGTAGGTCACAACCAGCTTCAACAGACCCACTGCAGGAGACAGCTAAGCCTATCAGCCAAGCAGGTGGCACCTCTGGGGAAGCGTATTTAAGAAGGGCAAAGTGCTGCACAGCAGTGTGAGGAGGGAGGGAAAGTGTGGGAAACAGCCCTGCAGGCACCAAAGTCAGAGAGGAGCAGGAGCACAACAGCACAGATTCCCCTGCAGCCCGTGGAGAAGACCACGTAAGAGCAGACATTCACACTGTAGCCTGTGGAGGATCTCACAATGGAGCAGATGGATATACCCTAAAGGAACCACAACCCATGGAGCAGGTTTATCTTGAAGAAGTGCAGCCTGTGGAGGACCCATGCTGGAACAAGGAAAAGCTTGAGAAGGAAGGAGTGGCAGCAAGGAACTATCAGAGACTGACCAAACCCCCCATACTCCATGTCCTCCATGCCACTGGGAGCAGGAAAGAGGTAAAAAAATTGGAAAAGACAGAGTGAAGTGGAGCCTTCAACTTCAAGGGGAGTAGGAGGAAGGTGTTCTAGGTTTTGTCTTTGTTTCTCACCATTTAACTCTATTTTAACTGGCAATAAATTAATTTTCTGCAAGTTGAGTCTGTTCCCTCTGTGACAGTAATTGATTACTTGATCTCCATGCCTTTACCTTGACTTACAAGCTTTTTCATCTTATTTTCTCCTCCAGTCCTGTTGAGGAGGAGGAGTGAAAGAGTGGCTGGGTGGGCACCTAGCAGTCAGTCACAGTAAAGAACTAAGCCACTAAGGAACTATGAAATAACAAATTACAACATCCTGGTTTGTATTTAGGCGCAGTTTTGGGAACAATTCTTCAGTAATCTCCGCTCGAAACTACAGGAGTAGAAGATAACTGGCACCTACAATTGCTGCTGTTGGTTACAACAGACAAATACCAGATTTAAAGTAAAACCGCTAGCAGTACAGTAGTCTGCAAATTTACCTCCACAAAAAATAGAAAATTGTTAACTATTAGGCATAACAAAACAAACTGGTTGGATTTTGTATACTAACTAGTGATAATTTTAGGAAAAAGTTACTGATTTCTAATAAAAACTTACTCCCTTAATGACTTAGGCACTTCTGAAAAAATTATCTTTTCTTTTTTCTAGTTTATAAAAAAGGGAAAATCTTCCACGGATGCCCACATTCTAAAGATGCTACTGTCACTGCTTTTAAATGGCGGCATATACTGGTTGTCTTCACTGAAATATTGCAGCCCTTTTGTGATCACAAAGGTTCAAAGAGATCACAGATAAAAATGACAATTCCATAAAACACAGATAAAATGAACATATATGCAAAGGACACAAACCCAAGAATAAAGTTATTGGAGCGTAAATGTCTCATTTAAAGTTAAAGAATAATTATTCCCTACGCAGTCCTCAAATAGTATCAGAAGCCTAAATTAACTAATGAACTTCCTACCCCTGGCTTTCTTTAATGAGAGGTATTCTGAAGAATAATTTCTATTTCAGTTTTCCTTGATCAGGAAAATATAAGTCATAACTAACATTTGATTAATAAGATGTTTCTCTCAGAATACTTTGTTTTAGTCAATTAAGACTGACATTACTCTTGCATTCTTTGAGAACGGAGTTAAAGTCAGTGAGTAAATGTATACCACTTAACAGTACAGAATCAGAATAGCTGAGACTGGAAGGGAGATGACTGGAGGTTATCTGGTCCACACAGCGCTCAAGCAGGGCTACTAGAGCCAGTTGCTGAGAACCACCAGGCAGCTTTTGGATATCTGTCTCCAAGGATGGAGATTCCACAACTCCCTGGGCAACCTGTGCCCGTGCTCTCTCACTCTCACAGTATAAAAGTGTTTCCTGATGTTCAGAGGGGCACTCACATTTGTGCCCATTCTTGTATCATGAATCACAAAGCCTTGTTAAAACAGTTACATTTGGGTAAAGGCATAGTAATTTATAGGTTAAGAAATTAGTAACAAAGGTAAAAGGTTTTTCAAAGTTATGCTGCTTAAAATTCTATATGGTTTGAAGGAGGAAAAAAAAAAAGTTAACTATCAAAGTCAGTGTAGAAATGCACCCAAAAATCCCACAACTCCTCCATGCAGTCACAACATATCAATGGAGGGAAACAGCCCACTACAGTAAGTTGTTGCACTTCAGAAAATTTGAGTTCTCTTTTCAGACGTTATCATTCCTATGGCATACGGGACAACATTTCTGCAGCTACAGTTCTCTTAGTACATAATCATCAAGTCATTTATTGCCATCCTTCTGCTTGCTCACTCACACCATGCTTTGAAAATCCCAGAAGGAGTATTTTTTTCCTTGTACTATACTCTTCCTCCTTTCTTAAACAGATCCACCACTCATGCTGACATTGCTGTTTGGAGGACACTGAGTTATAAGGTTGGAACTGGAATTGAAAGACTTCTCCAGCAACGGTCTAATTAAAAGATACTAAGAACCCTTCTTGGTAGAGAAGCTGCTGAGTCCTCAACAAAATGAGGTATATTCAGCGTCTAATCAAGGCACAGGTCACTGTAATACATGAACTTGTTTAACAGGAGGAAACAACTAGATGCATTGAGGTTTATTCCAGCCCCAAGATCTATATTTGCATGAACAGGATTGGACACACCATAAAAAAAGTGGGATTTAGAAATTCTGGTTCTTGGCAAAGATCAGCATCTCCAAGAAATTTATGAATTGGGTAATACAAATGGGATGACATTAAATCAAGAGCATGATCCTTTCAATTTATACATAGACTGGAATCTTATCAACTGGAAGTGACAGAAAAAGCCAGGTTTACTGTTATTCAGAGCTCGGAAAAACAAGAGATAATACCAAATGGATGAAACAAGGTCCTTCCAGAGATACAGAGGATCTAGCTTTAGAAAACAAAAAACCCCAAACAAACATGCTTTTTATGCCAGGTTTTGTTTTGCTTAACCCAGAATGGTTTCTGATCCCTTCACACCCCTACACCCACTTACATAAACGTAAGAGACTAACACATCCCAGAAGCAGGACATGAGCACTCAGGTGTTCATTTACTGTAAGTCAGAGCTGGAAATTAGAGAATGCTTCAAAGTGATTTTCAGCATGCTAAAAGGACCTGAGGGGACTTGAGTTCAAAGGGGAAGAGAAAATCCTAATCCATTCTAATATGGAGCTCGTTCCATAGCAAGTTCCCTCTAGTACTAATATAAAAAGACAGTAACTAGTTAATTGCAATGCATCAACTAAAATACCATACTCTTTTTAAAATAAGGAGCTAAAGCCAAAAGTAGTAAAGCATCTGTCTCTAGCAATACACACCTGAGAAAGACCACAGCTCTAAAAGTAATGTTTTTGCACTTCAGGTTCTACCAGGCTTTGATTCTAAATATGAAGCTTTTTTAACCTATAGCTCTTAGTATGAACAAACACATGCATGAATGTTTCAATGTGCCCACCTACATTATGATAAAGCAGTCTGAATATTCCTTCTATGAAGTAGATTTCAAACACATAAAAATAAATTATGCCAGATTTTTATCTGTCTTTGAAACAAAATTGTTCTGTCATATTTACACAAAACCCAGCAAACCATAGGGGGACAGAGGTTACCTCTTGCTGCATTTTCAAATTCAAGTCTCCTTTTTCATCACATAAGCTAGAGAAAAAAAGTCATAATTAAATAATTCACAAATATAACACTAGAATTATTATTTAAGTCAATGTAATTGAACGGAAATTAAAATGTAGTTAACTGCATATTACAACTTAAATGGTAGGACTTGGCAGAAAGTGTTAACTCATTTATTTTTTAATTGTTAGCTGCTTCAAGGCAATTGTTTTGATGCAAAAAAAGTCAGCTCTACAGTAAATTTGACTGTAGGACACTCAGGCATGCAGACCAAACAAACTATAGGTTGAATAGGTAATTACGTTTGGCCTGTGACACGTTAATGTGGAAACAAATTCCCAAAGAAAGTGTTTTTCATTTAATTCTCTCTCAAGAAAAATGCCCTATTTGCATTTTTAAATGCAGTTGGAAAAGTATTTCCATTTGACAGAGAACATAAATTTGCAAATCTTCTACAGTACATAGGTCAATGAATTCTTCTAGAAAAGGTTTTTGTAACTTTCCTAAACTTCAACAAGTGCATAGGGTAGCAAGTCCTCAACAGATTGCAGGTGGCAACTTTTTTTATAATTATTTGATAAATTAAAAATCTTTGACCATGCTGTTAAATTCACTAGAGAAGATGAGCCCAAAGGCATGCAGATACATTAACGCATATGATTAGTCTTTATTAGTAAGGAGGGTTTTTCCTTGCAAAGTTATTATTTGTCTCATGTAATACTAAGCAGACTAAGCAAGTGTCAAATATTTAACAGCACAGGGCTGTATACTCTTCTTTAATCTGCTTCAGTATAACATGGCATATTATGGGTATTTTGAAAACATTAACACATGGTATTAAAAAACATTCAATACACTGAACCACCCTCAGTCTTACAGACTGTATCACAAGGAAACAAGATTATTACTACATAGCCCATCCTGCTGACTGACTGCTCACAGTGCTGTCCTTTGCCCAGTTTTTCTGTCTTGCTTCCCAGCACACTTTATCATAAGATAGAGATCTTATCCCAATAACTTTGAGGGGTTTTTTTCCCCCTTCCACACTGGTCTGTTGCTGCCAAACTATTTGTCCTACCTTCATTCACCTTAAATAGCTTACCCAAAATCAGGGTTTTTTTTGTTGTCCCTTGCCTTCCTTTAACTGACTCCACCAGAAGTATTTCAACACCACAGTTAATGTCTAAATAAATTCTTCCTTACACATCAAATATAACTAAATTCTTTCATTGACAATGCTATCTTGCTCTGCTAGTGATCAGGTATTCCCTAAAACAGCCTGGATATTCCAACCTCTTTATTTTTAATTCAACTGCAGGAAGTACTCTGCATCCCCAAAATGCACAAACATACTGCACAATTAAAAAGCAAATATCTCCATCAGTGTTATTCAAATATTTCTTCTATACAAATTTTCAGTTCTGTTTTCCAGCAATCTAAGTTGCCACGTACGAACATGAGGCGTGGGGGGAATCTGAGTTTTCATGAGTTCATGGAACACAGATCTGTGATGGCAACCTCAAACAACTGCACTTCCAAAAGTAACCCAAATTTCAAAATTGTTTATTATCATGAAATCGTATGCATGTAATTGAAAACAAGGCCAACACTACTTCAACTGTTTAACATATAAACACTGAATTTACCTATTAAATTCCCAAATACAACCAAAAAGTTTGGGTTAATTAAAAATCAAAGTTAGCCTTCACTTTTCTCATATGCACAGCTTTTCCTTCTCATAATTTGTGGCCATTGGAAAATGTACCATTTATGTCAGCCTCATTCTTCCTGTTCTCACTCTCTCATTACTGAGCAAATCTTTCAAACAAGGACAATAATGAAAAAGCCAAAGGCAGTGAAATATTGCTGATGTTGTTAGGTATCCAGCTGAGACCAGTAGAGTTAAACCCTTTTGTCCTGGGTTAGAATCACAGAATCATAGAATAGTTAGGGTTGGAAAGGACCTTAAGATCATATGGTTCCAACCCCCCTGCCATGGGCAGGGACACCACACACTAAACAACGTCACCCAAGGCTCTGTCCAACCTGGCCTTGAACACCCCCAGGGATGGAGCATTCACAACTTCCCTGGGCAACCCAT
>WYDI02032927.1:0-16452 GCA_009867235.2 Psittacus erithacus
GTGAACTTAAGCAAAAGGTAATTCCGGCAGGGGGAGATCGCGACCACCGACTCACAGACCACCTACCCATATTACACTCCAGACTCATTTCTAGATTATTCTAACTCTTAATGCGCAGAATCAGATACGGGAGGAGAATATTATAATGATTTCTAGGAAATAATATGTTTACGTATGATTACCTGATGAATTTGTATGTGTAACCATATATAAGAAACATGATTTCAGCGCAAGGTGTGCATGGTAGGAGGAGAGATCCCCCACGCACCCGGTGCCGTAATAAAGAAGTGTCTGCTTATCTACATCCCATTGGTGTTGATAAGTTTCTTATTCCGGATTTTCGGTAACACCAGGACAGGCTGTGAGAAGCATTACATTCTAAAACTTCTTCTAGTCTGGTCTTGGAATGCGTAAAGTTGCCAGACACCTTAAGCTTCAGCTTGGCTGTTGCTGCCTGGTCACACTGGAGTCTTCAATAAAGGGTCAGTTTTGCAAAAGGAAGTTTTTAAGAGCTTGGTTTGCTTGGTTTCTAAAGGACATCTTAATCTCCTCTTTAGCTAGTTAAAGGGCAACTTGGACAGTTTATGTTTTCCATTAGGAGAAACTTTCACTGCAAAATTAGTACAACACTAGAAGAAGTTACCAATAAGGTGTCAAAATCTCTACTCTTGGAGGTTTTCAATGCTTTGCTAGAGACAATCGTGCCTGACCTGACCTAGCAGTACCAATGCTACCACGTGGTATGACTTGCAGAGATTCCTGCCAAGCATCAATTCTAAGATTTTATAATTTTCTCAGCTACTATGTTCTTTCTTATTTGTGAAAAATACCCAAACCGTGCCATTTCTAATGAACACAACAAATCTATTACCTTTGGAAGCCTTATGGGGAAAGCTCTTATGCCCATGCTGGAGAATGAGCACACCTGGGTGTTTCTCTCCAATGCCTGTATGCCAGTACATGCCACACAGGGAAGAAACAGGAGGCATTTCTGTTACAAGGGTATGACATCCTTGCGACCATAGAGATAGTGGGCTAACTCACATAACTGGAGTATTGTGATGGACAGGTACAGGCCCTTTAGGCAGCGCAGACATGGAGGGAATGTTGCACCTTATGAGAGAGTAGAAATGCATAGAGTTCTGCCTTGGGATAAGTGAGGAATAAGTCAAGAGTTACAAGTCATCTTAGTAGGCAGACCAATACAGGTGATGTAGTAGATATCTGCTATAGACCTCATGATGAGGAAGAAGTATATGAAGCCTTCATACAACTGGATGAAACCTCATGTTCATAGGCCTTTGTCCTTGTGAAGGATTTCAACCACCACAAT
Source organism: Psittacus erithacus (assembly GCA_009867235.2). Classification (NCBI taxonomy): domain Eukaryota; kingdom Metazoa; phylum Chordata; class Aves; order Psittaciformes; family Psittacidae; genus Psittacus; species Psittacus erithacus. Next base: position 1,334 of record WYDI02032927.1, read on the forward strand.
GTCTGCTGAAAGGAGAACTCAGCAGGGCACAGGCAATTTAAGAGATTTCTGAAATGCACTAATAACAATTTCCTGACACAGGGAATTGACAAGTCAATAAGAAGAGGTGCTTTGTTGGACCTGCTGCTCCCAAACAAGGCAGAACTGGCTGGGGACATGAAAATCAGAGGCAGCCTTGACTGTAGTGACCATGAGATGCAGAATTCAGGATCCCATGAGGAGGTAGCAGAAAGCAGGACCACAGTTCCGGACATCAGGACAGCAGGCTTTAATCTCTTCAGAGACCAACGTAGTACAAGTGTCAATGCTATGCAAGACAGGAAGTGATAAGTGTCCCAGTCCAAGCTTCTGCCAGAAATCCTACCCCCCTACCAGCTTGGGGCTACTTGCCCCAAGTGTCACTTCTCTCTTTTGGTTACATGGTCTGCAAGCAGGACTAGCCACCCCTACAGCTTTACCCAGAAATACATCATACCTGGGCAGCGCTTCCCCATACATGCAAAGGGAATGTTAGTTTGTTTTGGCCACCATTTCAACAGGGCATCACCATTTTATAGCAGGGAGAAGAAATGCCACTGCTCTGTGATTGACTGCTGGCCATTTCTTGATACCATCATACCCATGTGCTCTCAGGCAAGTCTTGTGATCAGGTGCTTTCTTCCTTTGCACCAGAAAGTGCTCAGATACAAAAATGGCAAACCGCCAGCACATCTACATAATCAGCATTGAAATAAAGACTGACCAGAACATGCATATCTCATTTTGCTTTGGGAAGGTGATGGTGAACCTGCCTCTTGAGCCCCAGAAGCCTCTGATACTTTAGGAGACCATGCCGAAATGTTAGTTGTAAAAAATAACAGGGACCCCTCTTGTACAAAGCTCAGGCTGACAATGGTCTTCCCAGTTGTCAAGGCATTCCTGTAGTGTATTGTGTGTTGAAAGTATATTCCATACCCTGTTTAGAAGGGCTTTTGGAAAAGATTCTGGAAATCATTAAGCCATATGCTAAAAGTACTTCTGAAGATATTGCAAACACCATGGTTGGATGTGTTTCCAAGAATGTCATGGGTAAGCTGGAAATTCCTTCAAATAGGGATCGGGACTTGCCTATATTAAAATAAAAAGCCTTAAAAGAAACAAAGCCATGTCTCACCCCCAGAGGGAAGGTCCACCCTAGCTCTTTAAAAAGGAAAGAGTGCTAGACAACAATTTGATCAGTAGAAGAAGATGACAAAGAAAAAGCCAGACCAAATGGTGCAAAAGAAACAAAAAACCCAGAGAAAGAGGTCTGATCTACTGCTAGAAAAGAAAATCTATTTTTAAAGGGATGGCTTTTACCACAACTGCTCAAAAAAATGCACCAAATCTGAACTGTATTTGTCTGAAGCGTCCCAAACACAGAACAGCATTGAAAAAAGCCTTTTTTATTGAAGTGCCTCCACCTTCTGCTCTTGTGGAGTTTCCACTTCTGGACTTTTTCATAGCTGGGAATAGAGAAGATTACGTAGGTCTGAACACCCTACTGTATCTTTGCTCCAAGATTGTAAAAGCTGATAGGCCCAAACTCAGAGCTGGTGAGCCCATGTTTCTCAAGAATAACCCACTGGCTTCTACTTTCAGCCAGTTGGATGTTACACTGGGCATAAACTAATAAACCACTGCAACCACTGCTACCCCTACTGTGCTTTCATTGAGTTGCTTCTCAATTAGAGCTGACTTGCTGTCAAAGCACTTCTCTACAGGGCTGTTCTGCCAAGCAGCAGCAAGCAGTCAGGTTGGATGACATCAATAATCAGGGGTTCAGGCAAAGCTCAGCTCTGATGGCCTAGAGTATGAACTACTGGGACCTCTCTACAGTGATCTGTTCTTTAAAGACAAGCTTTTGATGAATGATATGGATGTAAAAATTAAGCTGACAAGCAGCAAAGACAGCTTTTGTTTGATGAGCTCCCTGGCAGCAAACCCTGCAAGCTGGCTATTATGTGTGCCTGGTTATTTGTGAAGAAAGTGAAGTTGTGCCCAGAGCACATCTGGTGCATGCTGAGGCATTACTTAATGGCCAATACTAAATAGCCAGTGGACCAATTGGGCATGAAAGTGTTCAGCATACTGGCCAGCAATTGTGTCAGCAACGAGGAAAGTTTATTTCTGAGATAGCTTCCCACTTGTTATTGGCCACAGAGATAATGATGCTTTTAGCAGCAATTATGCTAAGAACCCTTTCAACTTTAAACTTTAAGATACAAATTTTATGTTCCTGTATGCGGATGGTAAACAGACGGCATTGAAACCACTGCAACCTGATTTTGAGAATGGCTCCTGTGTGAGAGAATACATGCAGCTTGTTTAAATGATCGGCAGGCATATGAAAGACCACTGCCTGCTGGTTGACAGGAAAGAGTTTGCCTATGGCTGCACACATCGAAAATGCACTGATCACTATTCCCTGATTAAAACAGGAAACCTGACAGAAGAAGTACACTTTGCAGGGGCCTTGATCACCATTAATATGATCATGTACAGTATACTTGACAACATGACAAAAATAAACCAGCAGAAACACATGTTCTTCAACTAGATGCAAGTACGGACACTGGTCAGCTCTCCTGGGTTATTTTCCCCTGCAGATTCCTACAGCAGAGAAGCATTTGTAGGCATATACCTTCATTACTGGTTTGCTAGGGCCCATGTTTCTCTCAAAACAGCAAGCATGCTTGCAAATATGCATCCACATAACCAGCCTGGAGAGCACCAGCAAGTAATTTTCCTGGCAGACCAGAACCATGCAGAGGTTTTTGACTTGTACGGCTATCCCTGAAACAGCACCCTCTGTCTTGAAATCATCATGTCCTGTTTAAAACACAGCTCTACAGATACTGCTTCCTAGGGGAAAAAACTGCAGCATCCCCTCTCCAAGGCCTGCAGATATAATTTTGTTGTTTTCCTACACCACCATAACAATGGATTACATTTTGAACTCCTTTTAAAACTGCATTCTAACAATCTAGTACAAAACGAGCAGATGGTGATGTGCTTGTAAAATACGAAGTTCTCCCCAAGACCAGAGCTACTCCAAGTATTTTTCAGATGATATGGACCTGCATCTTTTGTAATAATTTTCATTACATAAACAGATTCTGTAAAGAAAACTTACAACTCAACAATAAAGTTCTTTCTGTTCATAAACCCTACCCCAACATGGTTTTTAAATGGACACTATAGACAGCAAAGGTTAAAGATTCTATGAATATTTTCTTTCCAATAGTAAACTTAACAGGATGAGTCACTGGACTTTAGGTATCTTTTTCTTTTTAGGTGGCGTGCATCTTGCTTCTTGGTCATCCTCAGTCACTTTTAGTTGTTTCAAAATATTCTGGTTTGCTGCATGGCCCATGACAGAAGATGGGCCATTTCACCACAGCCATGGATTCAATAAAAACATTCCAGATGTTCTCAGAATAGGAAGCACACAAATCTGAAAAGCACATCAAACTAATTCAAGCAAGCTCAACCCCTTGTTGACATGTCCATTATATGCAAAACTTCCCTGGTTGTCCCGAGAAGAAATATGCTTGTGTTGCCTTAGCTGACCTAGGAGCTCCTGTGCATTCTTCCACTAGAGTGGATGCACATTATCCAGCAATACCTCAGCAATGTGGCTGGGGTCCTCAGAAGTTTCTAGAGGGTTATCAACTTCTGACTTGTCTTCTTCCAGAAATCCAAGTGTCATTTGCCTTCTGTCCTGACTGCTGTGCTTCACATGTGCCAGGTACTTCTGAAGAGCTGCTGTAGACACCTTAACTTTTCTGTAGGCTGCCAAGCCTTGTTTCTGGAAAATATCCCTTATTTTAACATGTGATGGGGCACTGTGACAAAGGACACTGAAAAGGCTGAGATATTTAATGCCTGCTTTACTTCATTCTTTACTGGAAAGACCACGTCCCTGAGGCCAGAGAGAAAAATCTTGAGAAGCATCACACTATGGAGCACTTAAACAAACTGGACTTTCATTAAGTCCATAGAGCCTGACAGGATGCACCCAGGAGTGCTGAGTGAGACAGCTGATGTAATTTCAAGGCCAGTCTTGATTACTTTTGAAATGTCATGGCAACTGGGAGAGGTTACTGAACAGACTGAAAGAAAAAGAAAATGTCACTCCTGTCTTCAAAAGGAAGATCTAGGAAACCACACACCAGTCAGCCTCACTTCATAGAATCATAGAATAGTTAGGGTTGGAAACGACCTTAAGATCATCAAGTTCCAGCCCCCCTGCCATGGGCTGGGAAAGCAGTGGAGCAACTTACCCTGGAAACCATTTCCTAATACATGACGGACAAGAAGGTGATTGGAAGTAGTCCCCTTGGATTTACAAAGGGGAAATCATGCCTTCTAAAATGAGGTGATTAGCTTAGTGGATGAGGGAAGAGTTGCTAATATTGTTTAACTCTGCTTTAGTAAGGCTTTTGACACTTTCTCCCATAATAACCTCATTAACAAGCTGGAAAAGTATGGGTTAGATAAGTAGACAAGGAGGTAGGCTGAAAGCTGGCTGAACAGCTGGGCCCAGAGGTTTGTGATCAGTGGTCCAAAGCCCAGCTAGACTCTAGTCATTAGTGATGTGCCACAGAGGCCAATACTGCTAAACTTCTTTACTAATGACCTGGACAATGGGACAGAGTGTACTCTCATCAAGTCTGTACATAAACTAGGAGTGGCTAATACACCAAATGGCAGAGCTGCCATTTATAGAGACCTGGATTGGGTGAAGAATTGGGCAGAGAAGAATCTCATGAAGCTCAACAAAATGGACTGCAAAGTCCCACACCTGGACAGGGGGGATAACGTGATGAGCCAGGGACAGGCTGGGAGCTGACAGGCTAGAAAGCAGCTCTGCAGTGGAGGGTTTGGAGTCCTGGCAAACAAGCAGCTGACCACAAGCCAGCAGTACAACCTCACAGCAAAGAAGGCCAACAGCATCCAGGGCTGCATTAGGAAGAGCGTTTCCAGCAGATCTGAGGGATGTGATCCTTGCTCCCTACTCAGCATGAGTGAGGATACAACTGGAGTGTTGTGTTCAGCTCTGGGCTTCCCAATACAAGACAGACATAGGAGAATCTGAATAAGGGAATGGAGCACATAAGAAGAGGCTGAGAGAGCTGAGACTGTTTATCCTCAAGAAGAGAAGGCTTGGGGGGATTTTACTGATCTGTATAAATACCTGATGAAAGATATTGAAGAAGAGGGTGCTCAGCTCTTCTCAGGAGTGCCCAGTGACATGACAAGAGCCAATGGGTACAAACTAAACCACTAAAGTCTATGCAAGAAACAGCTGCTTGCTTTTTTTTTTACCCCTGAGGGTGGTCAAACTCTGAAGTAGTGTTCCTAGAGAGGCTGTGGGGTCACTACCTGTGGGGATATTAAAAATCTGACCAGACACTGTCCAGAATAATTTCTTCTAGCTGACACTGCTTGAGCAGGGGAAGGGGGAGACCAGATGATGTCAACAGGACCCTTCCTACCCCACCTATTCCGTGATTCTAAGAAGATCCACTTTCAGATCTCAGTCAGTAACTCTATTCCAGCTGTATTCTCTACGATGCACACACACACTCCCCTTGTTTTCCCCAGTACCCAATGTCTATGTGAACAGGTGAAAAATAAGCCATCACTCACAGCTTGTGTCCAACACATCACAGCCCTGTTTTGCTAATGATTGCTGTTAATTATGTGGTGATAGACATCTTGTTCATGAAATTCCTAGATGATAAACTGTCAGTAGTTAAAACGTAAGTGTGAAAAAAAGTATCAGTAGAAAGGGACTTGGAGAAACTGGAAGAAAAGGATAAACTTAAATGAAACATAGACCTGCAAAATTATATTCCAAAGTACAAGCTTTCTAGAAGATGCTTTGGGAACAGTTAATGTAAAAAAGCAAAATGTCAAAGCAAATCAGACATTACTTTGGACTGCAGTAATTCTTCCCACAAAACTTCTCAGCTATTTTGAGTGACATGCACCGAGGAAAACACAACAAAATTGTCCCTGTCTGCAGCTCTGAAAGCTCAAATTTAGTTGTGCTAATGTCAGCATTATCTTCTTTTTTATATATATATAAGACACAATGCCCAACATGCAGTAGGTAAGAAATAAGACTGAACATTTGAAAGGGATTCAGAAATTATGTACGAAGAAAGATTAAAATGTTTACAACATCGTTAAGTCACGGGTAAACTCAGAGGGCAGGGAGCAGAATGGAGGCTGAACTTGGAAACACTGTTAGGTCTCTAAGAAAAAAAAATAAATTAAAGATTACAGATCAACTACAGGGACTCCTGAAATCAGGACTGGCAGGGCCCTATCATTCATCTGCTGGATGGAAAAACTTGCAAAGAGCAAATGGAGTTCAAAATATCACAGGTAAAGTATACAAAATCCAGAGAACGACTAATGCAGAAGAAGGAATTAGCTAGCCACTTTACAGAGGGGACCTGATCAAATGGGTACTTAACGTATAATTCATAAAGGCTATATAATTTGTAAAGCCCATAAAGGACTTGGGGTTCCTACAGAAACACTAACTATACACATACTATTAGAATGTGCAGTTATGCTGTCCTTGCTAACAGACTTGATGACAATTGTTAGTTTAAAATATAGTAACTAAGCATTATACATAATCTTCATATTAAACCATTTTCTCATTAGTAAGCAATTCATCATAATGAATGAAAATCCATCCGCCTAACAAAGCAGTTCTGAGCATTAAGCCCTATATCCTAAACACACATAACTGTAAAGTTATCTTTCTGAAATGTAAATTTGGGGATTAAATTCACTCTCTCTTTAATTCTTCCAAATGAGCCTTCAAACTGTACAGACTTCAAACTGTAAACAGGCAGAAAATTGCAATGGTATCTTTTAATGCACACTTTTCAAAGCTACTTGTCAGAAGATGAAAGTTTAGGTCTTTTCCCTAAATATGAGTGATTGAAAAAAATAAGTAATTAAAATCAAATTAAACCTGCAGAACAGAGTAAGAACAGAATTTTGTTCTTCCAGTTCTTGGAATAATTAGAATATTGCCGAGTTCACCTGTACACCAATTTTAGAGCAGTGGCATTAAAGCCTTTTGAAAACAGAAATATATGGCTATTTAAAACTATACGCTAAATTCCCATGTTACGTATTTGCACAAAGACAGGGGCATGTATCTGCAGTACTTTCTTCTCAGGTGTATGTCCCTACCTATTTATTCACAGACATTTTGTGCCCCACACGAAGCACTGTCAGATTCTGGTCAGTCCACCATCAACCATACATTTACAATGTTTAGCACTCACTGGTGTAAGTTCATAAAATCTAGGCACCTCTGCTGGTCACGTGTTATTAATCTGTCTTTTTTCCTGAGCCAGTTCTCGTGAAGCCTCTTTATCCTCTTTGTTTATTTTAATCACAGCTGCTTAATTCTGCTCTATCTCTTAATACCAAATAAAAACAGTAGTAACAAATAATAATAGAAAAAAAAATCAGATTTTTCAAGGACTGGGGAGGAAAGGGACAACAGTGAGCAACCCTCATTAAAATTTGTCTAAAATAACTGAGGACCTTTCCAGCCCCAAATAAGTTCCCATGATTTAGAATACTCTCTTGAAGATATACTACAGGCCACAACCAAGAACACAGCATCTCAAACACTTAGTGTTCTCCATTAGCATAAAAGATGCTAACAGGGGCTTAAACTACATTCTGCAAATCCGGTTGTATCATTCTCTTTCAGCTGTTGGAGATGCTTCTGAGAAAAGATGCAAGGAATTGTGTGAAAAAACTACCTACAGGTGTCATTTGTAAACCAATCACTGTATGTGTGTGAAGTAAGTCTTTACCTGTATTCTGGTCAGCTGGACCATCATAAGCATTTTTCTCTTGGTCGATTTGTATGTCAAAACAACACAAAACACCAGGGGATTCACTCCCCTCTGTAATCCATGAAATCTTCTGGCACCACTGATAGATGACTAAAGAGTAAAGCTGACTTCTAGTTTTACTTATTCTACATCAGTTAGTAGCATGGCTTCTGGTTCCCAATGAATGACCTTATATTGTTTAAGCCTTCAGTAAAACTAGCATGCCAACACAAAAACACAGTCATCAACAGGAACAAAGGCAGGAAAACAAGTTGTCTGCCCTCAGCACTATCTGCTCTTCTACGTATTTTGTGATAAAAAATAGCAATGATAATAAAGGGATGAACGGTTTTGTTCAGCATTCATTAGGAAAAAAACAATTAGCAACCATACTGGATCTATCAGGAAAAAACAAAAAGAAATCAAATTATTGCAACTGACTAATTCAGTGCAGATTTAATTTTTCTTTGACAGTATTCAAAGCTATCCTAACTCTTTCTGTTAGTATATTCTGTTCTGATGCTACTATCTGGCAAATAACATCTAGCAGTGGACTAGGAATCCTCCTACATATTGTTAAATACTCTGGCAAGAAGGCTTCAATGAAAAAGATGTTATGTATTATCCATCCTTTGCCTGGATCATCTGTATCTCATTATTTTCAAAGACTTAAAAAGCTGAGGCAACTGAAACCTTTCACCAGCAGTTTGCCAGAAATACTACAAGGCTGAATCTGATTCTCTTCAGAGAGACTGCTAATAAGGACTGGATTTATAAAGGGACCAGATAAATAAAAAGGGATAGGACAGCAGCCATGTGCTACAGTGAGGAGAGTTAAAAGCATCAGAGTAGGCAGATGACTCATCAGTTAACTGAATCTCACTTTTCCCTTCTGCCCAGAGATTCGTGTTAGGGAAATGAAAAACAGGTAATCATGCTGGCTCAGGAAGAAACATGAAAATTCAGCCAGTTACCAGTGGACAAATACCTCTGTGATCCCAAAGCAGAGGACAGGGGCATTAGACCTCTTAACAAATACAGATGCATGCTGCAAACTGGTTTTGGGTCCTGCACTGCTTCCAAGAGAAAACATTTTAAAAAGCATTCATTGCCTTGTGTGAAAGGAGAGTGAGGACTGCTTAATGTGGAAGCAAGATAAAAAAGAAACACTCCAATTCCTATCAGGAATGCTTTAACATGTTCCCACCAAACCCACTGCAAGAAGGAACCTGCAGAGAAACAGACACCGCAGTGCTTTCATTGAGGGAGCACTGAGGTCAGGACAGCTTTGATCCTGATCGGAATTGATTAACTTCCATGGTCCAGCTACCATCAGAACAAATTCATCTTCCCATTATATCTGCCTGTATACTTAAAGATACTCCTTAGTATTCCTGGAAGTAAGGATTGGCAAAGACCAACCTTAAAACATTTAGGAATTAGCTCATTAAAGAGAACTGTGCCATGAAACTTCTTAAGGTTCCAATTCGACCACATTAAAATAGGCAGAACTGAAGTAAGATAGTACTGCAAAAAGGATGAGAAAGACACGGGGCTGCCTCATCACCATTATGGTATTTTTTTCATATACTATGGTGAAACAATCTTCATACCATAAAAGCTAGGCAAGAAGTCACAGATAAAAGCTGTGATGTTGTCTTGGTATCTGAAATGTTGGAAAAAAGAGACTGGGTCAAAATAGTGTGTCTAGCAACCAGCTCTAAATCTCAGCCACAATTATCAACTCTTGCAATTACTGTAACTAACAAGTGAGTATTCATGATGTGTATACATTTAGTCTTCAGACAGGCACTGCTAATAAAACAAACAGCACAGTATGTGACACAGTGATTTCAGAAGAATAGAAGGAAGTAAACCTAAAAGGGGCAGTCCTAGAAAAGTTGAGAGGAAGCTACTAGAGCAGGAGGACAAACAAGGCCATACGAGAAGTGGAAGATAAGCTTTTTTTTTCCACAAGCCAGACTGAAGAGGAATTGAGTCAGCAAAGAACAATCCAAGGCCTTGAGGATTTACAACTGATAGAATACTAACATGAAAGGATTCTGCAAGCAGTGTGTATGACAGTGACAACTGATGTCCTTGATACCCAGAGGAAAGTGCAAGGAGTCCCTGGCTTATCTCTGTTTTAGATTGTCCTTTCCCTAATACATGTTCAGTCTGTTCACACAACCAATAGATGAAATATTTTAGATGGCAGGCATTCTTTGTTTTCTGTGCTTTTAACAATCTAACTGAATCTAGCATGAAGGAGCAAGAACGGCTTCCCACTGGAGTCAAATTGTAGTTTAGTCTTCCCAAAGACAAACACAATGGATATAAATGTGCAGGAAAACACCAGACTGACAGAAATTTGCATTACAAGAGCAGAGCAGAGGGGCAGGCTCACCTCCTTCGACCTGCTGGTCACGCTCCTTTTGATGCAGCCCAGCACACAGTTGGCTTTCTGGGCTGCAAGCGCACACTGAAGCCGGCTCATGTCCAGTTTCTCATTGACCAAAACCCCCAAGTCCTTCTGCACAGGCCTGCTCTGAATCACTTCTCGCCCACTTTTATCTGTGAAACCTAGTAATTCTCCATGTTATCATTATTCTTTCAAGTACTCCTCCTTTTCAAAAAACAAAAATTATTTTAACTACCTTTATTTTAGAAAAACCCATCTCCTTTTGTAGTTGTGTTGGAAGGGCATAAAGATAGTTGATCAGATGCTAGGAGTCACACCGTAGTAGGAATGGAACAATATCTCTTCATACTGCGGTCAAAATTGCAGCATGAAATGAGTATCACATGCAAACTCACTCAGCTATAACAAAAGAGCTAAAATACTTCCATAAAAAGCAGCAACTTGGGAAGAAGAATAAAGCCATTAGTCCATGCTGGTTCTCCAGACACCATGGTCTATTAGGCTCCTCTTTCACTGTTAGAACACTGTTTCAGTTTGCTCACATATTTTTGTCCCAGATATAACTCTGATGATTTTGCAGTTCCATCTTACAAGTTACTGTTTGTCCTTAAAACTGTAGCCAAACCAAATGCTCTCAAACACTGCAGCATTTCCACAAGTTAGCATTCACTTAATTCACCAATCGAGTTCTTCCTTCTTCTCCATACTGCAAACCTCGTTGCTATTTTAATTTTTTAATTTTGGTTTTTAATATATCCATTCCAGATCCTGCATTAACCAAAAAGAGTTGCTCCCCATGTGCAAATAATATTTTAGATGCAAAAACATGGCTGAGTTTGATCACACAGCCTCTGAACCTGAAAAACCTAGCAGTAGGGACTACTTTGGTGAGATTTCATAGGGGACTACAAAGCTTGTATTTTGTAGTGAGAACAAAAGTAATTAAATATTTTTTTGCCTTTTTAGAATTCTTGCATTTGTATCATTTTACTAATTAAGATATTTCACTTGCTTGATTTATACATTTGATATTAAATAACTGGTTCTGGGCAGAGGAAGCAGTATAAAAGCTGTGGCTACAGGTATGTTCAGGAACAGAAGGGGAAGAAAATTAAAAACTCCAACTGAAGGTTCCACTATGCCATTATTAGCCAACAGAACACTGCAGACTGCATTGGCTCAGCATGTGTAAAAAGAAAAAAGGGGCATACAGGCAAAAGACCTTGTGGGTTTTTTCAAATTACAAAAAAGTTGCATAAATAAATCTTTGAGACTTGGTTTACCAACACAGCAGTACGTAACTGAAAATGACACGCACTTGTTTCACAGCATTAATGGAAGGTGCAAATGAAAGTTCCTGTGGTTTATCAATGTGAAGGGGTAAATTTTCTTCACAAATTTTTTGTGAATGTTTCTTGGAAGCACCTATTATTTGACACTGAGATGCACCACTCCTTTCCCCACACAAAAGACAATCAGAACCTGGCATACGTCCAGTACATTTTAAGACACTAAATTAAACATCTGTGATGTCCTCTAATACTTTTCTTCCCCTTGTCTATTTCTGTAAAAGAAGGTAGGGTAAGGCTTCCATCACCCTTAGCACTGAGAGCAATTTCCCTTTACACAGTTTAAAATAGAAATACAAACCTTGCCAGAATGATTTGAAAGCATTGGCAGATGGATGAAATATTTCTGAATCTGCATTGTGTAACATTTGGCAGCTAGCATAACTATGGAACAGCTGACTTTTTTGCAATGACATTGTTAATTATAACTTCCTTGCCAAACAACCATCATAACTGTGTATTTTCAATATTCTTTCATTAAGCAGTTCATGCATGTCTGCTAAACTAATCATGTAAGTAATGTAGCTGTCCTGTCCCATGCCTACTAAAACCATCAGCTTGATCCACCCATACCACCATCTGACTGCAAGAGCTACTATACACGGAAGACAGTGCAAAGAAGGTGGTATGTTCCACCCGTCTCATCAGCCATGGGGCAACACCCATTCTCAACATTATTCCTGGCTTGCCAAGACCACCAACAATGCAAGACAGTCATTCATGCCTACTGACTGATTTGCATAAAACTCACCTGCAGGCTGAAATTGACATTTTGGACATTTTCCATTTAATGATTTTTTTAAAATTGCAATCAGCATAAGCATTTCATAAGGCCATGTATGCCTTATGAAATATACTATACTAGACAATATAATATACTAGACAATATACTAACTGAGCTCAGTTTTCCAGGGTGCAAAATTAACTCAATGAAAAGCCAGCACTTGTTTCAAGAGACAGAAAAGCTGACAGAAGTCATCATGTCCCTAACCCTTACTGCCTTGAGCCTCAATATTGTGCAAACATGGTGATCCTTCTCACTACAAGCCAGACATTAAATAGATGAATTAAGTGTCTGCAATACCAAATTCCAACAAAACACTCAAATATACTTTGTTCTAAATCCCCTGATACACAGCAGTCACGTTAGCTGATTCCTTTGACTTCCTTGTTTAACTCATCCAAACTCTCAGCAGTTCTGCTGACTTCTGGAACCCACTTCCTGGTGTTTGATACTATTTGCTTCACACAGAAATACCTGAGAGCTGTCCTTCATACTTTGGCTTTAATCTGATGGTGTCCCTTCACTTCCATGATAATTCCCTTCTAGGTGAGAGGCAGCATACACCTGATTTCAGAAAATTAGAGCACTATCTTGCACAGTAAGAGGGCACAGGACACACAGATTCCTGCCATCAATAAGCCAGGCATTATTGCTCTTAAATCTTCACAAACCATTTACACACCTCAGAGAAGGGTCTACCCTCTATGTCCAGGGGAGTAGAGGGAACAGTAAGAAGCACAGGTCAGTAAGTGCAGGACTCAAGGAATGCCAGTTTTTCACCAAAACATTGGCATTGGCCAAAACAACAAGAAATTACCATCATACATTGTGACCAAGACCCCAGAGCCAGCTCTTACAGATAAGGTTTGCACGCATCTCTGAATAAAAAGACCATCCACATAGCAAAAAGCAGGAAAAGGGCGAAAAGAATCTATAGCAATTAGAGAGACTTCCTGTTTGATGTTTTAGTGAGGTTTTTTATGTGAAAAAGTGGAAAACTGGAAATTCTGAAATACTGCAAAGTGACAATCCAGGACAAAGGAGAGGGCAGGAGTGCCAAAGGAACACTTGATTTACACAGTTTGTTGAACAGACCCTCACTTCTGAAACTGAAATTTCCTTACAGATACTTCAAAGGCATGAAAAATGGATTATATGGAAGCTGTTACACTGTTCACTTCTGAAAAGAAGCCTCTGTGAAATGGACAACACTTTTTAAGAGGCTGAACTGACAGAACTTATGCTGAATTAAGACACTACACTGGTGGCTAATTACGTCCCTTACACCACTGTACATATCAGCATGATCTTGACTTCCCATGTTCAAAGGATTTCCCTAGGAAAGTTACATTGCCCTAGCCATATTGTATGCTTAAACTGTAGGTTTAAACTAATAATAGTGCATGCGCCTTTAAACTAACATAGCAGAATACAGCAAGCTGTTCCAACTTGCTGACACACAGGGAATAAGAAATGTTCGGCTGACAGGGGAAGGAACATCATGGGACTGATAACAGCTAAGGAGACAGTAAATAAGTCCAAGGATGCTAGCCTTCAAGATAGCGAAGTGGTGCCCGTCATGGAGCGGGACTGGAACAGAACAGAAGCAAGGACATACCAACTGCTAACTCAGCACTGGGACCTTGTGAGCATGTGCAAGCACTGAGGTCATTCAGCAAACACAGTGAGGAAGACTGTTGGTGACCACCAGAGACCCCCACTCAGCAAGAAAGTGCATGTGTAATTAGGATGCAGATATTATAATTAGTTCCTGAAAAATCTCATGAATATGTAAATAATTACATGGAAAAGCTGTAACTATGCATGAGTATGCTAAATATACAGCTGCTTTGGCAAGTAAGGGGCTCGCTCACCTTTGAGAAACAATTCGTGTGTGCGCCCAGTGCTGCAATAAAGAATGCTGCTTCCTAAAACTCCAAATTGAGTCTTACAAGAGTCTGTTTGAACAACTTTTACAGCAACATTATAAATTGCGTACTTTATTATCATAATGATAAACTTTATCATCAAGATTCCTTGTTCTGTGGGACTGAGAAGAACTATATTACTCTCTAACAACTGTTTTGCTGTGTTACCATTGTGGTTTTTATTTGCTATTTCGAAATTACATTCACCTGCTGTTGTAAATGGCTTTGAAAAACACTAAAGAAAAGCAGCAGGATAGTTCTAAACAGCATTCTTACTGCTTAGGTTCTTGGGAATGCTCTGGAATCACCAATCTAGTGTTTCAGTTGAGAAAGGTGGAAAGAAGTAATCCCAGAATGACTGGAATGAATGAATGAATGAATGATGAATGAAAACACTGTTGCTGTTATAGACGCACAAGCAAAATTGCAAAGAAAAAGGTATTTAGTCTTAGCAGTCATCTATTTTGTTTTTCTCTGGGAATATTTTAGAAAACAGACCTAAAACAACTCTGATTCCAGCCCATGGGGAAAAGTAAGAGACAGACAATATTTAATCCTGTCAATGTTGTAGCATTTTTATACAACAGAAAATAGCCCTAAAATGAGAAAGCAGAGAGTAGACTCACAGAGACCAAGAAAGAAACAGAGAAGAGTCGTCCAATGAGAACAGATGGTATGACCGGAGAGCCACAAAAGTAGGTGCCAAACTAGTATAGCCGCACTGCATGTACA